>VXCM01000088.1:487809-534321 GCA_014773175.1 Lucifuga dentata | reverse complement strand
CCCCCGCTCCTCATCCCTCTTTCTGTCTTTTTTCCGCTCACTCTTTATTTTATTGGTGAAAATTTTTTGTGCAACAACCGTTGACACAGATGTTGAAATTTGTTCTCAAGTCCCATCTTTCTCTCTCTCTCTCTCTCTCTCTCTCCCTGCACCTGTGCAGAGTCAGTGCCAAGCTCCTGTTGAGTCTAAATGGGAGGTCGAAACATTCCTGGAGCTTAGCGCATGAAAGCAAATCTCCCATTATTATATATTACGAGCTTTTGTTGGGGTGCCTTTGTTGGGAGATGCACCAGCAACTAAATGATTCAAGAGGTCAAAACATGTAAATACTCACATGCATGGTTTGCAGTTATGCACGTACACATGCATGTTGCTCATCAATATACTGTTGCTCTTCTCATAATTTCTGTTTTTTTAACTGTCTATTGTCATTTATATGATAACTAGCATAAAACAAAAGCTATATAAATATAAATCAAAGCTAAAATGACACTCAATATTTGACTATTAAAGGTCAAAACAGGATTTTAGTGGCATACTCATGTTGTTCTGTTTCTGATTGTTGTAAATTTGAGTCTTTCTGGTCATTTGAGGTCAAATATCACATCAAACAGCTTTAATACATTAATTTACTGTATTTTAAACTTTACTGAAAAAAAAACAAACAAAAAACAACAAAAAGCTGACCCTTTTTTAGTATACTTACAACTTTCTATGATTGATGGCTGGCACTGTCTCCTGCAGAAAGTAGTTTCCTCAGTTAATTGGTTGAGAAACAAATGCGAGTCAAAAGCATAACCAACAGGAGGAGAGGTAGGATGAATGTATGCCAAGCAAGAGAAGTAAGGAGAGAGAGAGAGAGAGAGAGGAACGGATGGAGAGGAAAAAAGTGAGAGAGCTGAAAATGAGTGTGAAACAGAAGCAGCAGATGGGCTGAAGAGCAGCGAAGCGAGGCAGAGGAACAGAGCCTTTGTTCTTCCCTGCTGTCTGTCTGTCAGTTTGTTTAGAAATGTTTTAATGCTCTTCAGTCTACTCCTGCTCTCTTCTTGTGATTTCTTCTCCTCACACTCTCTCTCTTTCCTCTGTCGCCCATCACCCAGATGCTAGGGCACATGCCATTACACCTACCATTACTCTTAATAGCTAGTTGGGGGAAGCATGCATGTGGCAGAGCTCATCTCAGACAATTCTCAGCTAGTAACACACTCATACACACACATTCACACAAACTGTTCGGGGAGACTGAAGAAGCTTAAGTCTCAAGTCTTATCCACACGATAAATCAGTATTTCAATTGCTTTGGTTTTCTAATTTAAATTCATGCTATACATAGAGTAAGGTGCTTTCACTTGGGTATTTATAAATGATATAAGAAGTCAGTAATGCTGCTTTGTGTGGTTACATCCTTCATTTTCTTTCAAAAACACTGGCTATTCAACTCTGAAGTGATGTTTTCTCAAGTGAAATTCTCGGGATGTTGTAGGCACACTTCAAAGATGCAGCGTGTGTGTGTGTGTGTGGGAGAGAGAGAGAGAGAGAGAGAGAGAGAGAGAGAGAGAGAGAGACTAAGGCCCCCTCGAAGATCATCCCAGTTCTCCTCACAGTGGGGGATTGCAGTGCCATGCAGCGAACAAAGGATTAGGAGGAGACTGTGTGTGTGTGTGTGTCTACGTATGTGTGTATGTATGCATGTGACTGCACACATAACCTTATATCCTCAGGGCTGACTGCTGCCGAGGCTCTATTCTCTCACCATCCATCTCTTGCTGTGTGCACACGTGAGTTGTGTGTACACGCGTGCACTGATGCTATCATCATATTAACATAGCTGACAATCTGGCGCGAAGGTGCTGATCAAAGATAAATTTCCCTCCCTGGCTCGCCTCCCATTAATTACGCCATCTGTGTAGGAACGTAGCGTCCCGAGCGTGGGGGAGGCCGATCCGTCAAACTCTCTCGCTCTCCAGCGCCGACAGGAATTCACCAGAGACTGATCGCCTGCAACCCTCAGATAGGTTACACACACATGGCTGTGAGGGCACACACACTTTCAGATCTCAGTAATGAACGCACACATCCCTTTGCAGTCCTCTAAGCCTTTCTGCCTGTGTAAAATCTCAACCTCATCACACACTCATAGATACATACGTACAGTATATGCACAACCATTTTCTCACCTTTCATTACCAATTACACACGTTTCAACACCTCTCATAAAGCATTTAAATCAAATATCTATGGCATGTTGCCATTTGGCCAGGGTCAAACAGAGCTGTCAAATCATTCAAATCCTCAAGATGCACATGGTTCAGCTTGTCCAGGGCAATGAAAGCTAGTGGAGCAGTACAATCGCTTTACAAGCTGGACATCTGAGGACAAATCCAGCAAAATTATGGGTGTTTTACACTAGAAATGGATTACCTGTTGTGAATTTGGTAAATGTAGACTGAGTCAGTATAGCCAAAAGCATATACTTGTTTGTGTTCATTTGTATTCAATATGAGAGTAATCTGATAAGTGGCTAACAGGGTAATTGTATTATTGTTCACATGAGGGTAACATGGACTGTCAGTCCCAATAGATTGTTATTAAGAGCTTTAATTGACAGACATACATCTGGTAAATACAAAGGAACCTTATAAAGATGCCCTTACCTATTTCTAGGGTAGCATTTTACAGAATCTGAATCCTATACCAAATTAAAGCCAAATCCTTCACATTCCTTATTAAATCTATTTCAGATTTTGATTCATATTAGCTAATTAGCTAAATAATTACCTGCAGGTTTTGTGTTTGCAGGTATTGACCATTTCTCTTGCTCAAGTACTAATTTAAAAATAAGAAAGTGGGTAAAAAAAAAAAAAAATNGAAAAAAAAAAAAAAATCAATAAGAGATTCATTAGAATCTAAGATCAATTTCAAACCAGATCCAATGGATCTGGCTATCAGAACCAAATTCTACTCTTTGTAAATTGTGGTGGTAAATTAATAAAAGTTGAATGTCCTGTTAGTTCTTCAAAGATCAGCTTTATTGCATTTAACACCATAACACATGTTCATCTCCAAGAGGTAAAACACAATGTTAGCCAAAAAGCCATATTTTCTTCCCAACATCAGGTTTTTTAGCACGCACGCAATGCGGCTGTACCAAGAGGGACTTCCTGCCTCCAGAGAGAGAGAGAGAGAGAGAGAGAGAGAACCAAAGAGAACGAGATAGAGAGATTGGTGCCCCACATCCCATTCTTGTGCCAGATGTGTGGGGTGTGCTTTATGAGGGGGCGCTTGGCACAAAGTGCCACTGTGATGGAGAAGCACGTCATTAATCTCCTTCTTCTGGGATGCCTGGGTACTGCTCTGCTTTAACAGTCTTCCATCCCCCCTTTCCTCTACCCTTCTATCCTCTGTTCTCCCATCATTCCATCAATCCTGCCATCTGCTGTGCTGTTAGACTTTCTATTCCTCCATGCTTTTCTCTAATCAGATCGTGGTCTTCACCTGTAATGTATGCATGGACCTTTACTTACTCCCTCATCTATCCATCCATTCATCCATCACTTAGTCTGTCCTGATTTTGTTCCAGTCACCTTAGTATCTCTTGTTCCCCTGCCTCCATCTCTTCCATCTCTCCCAGCAGTCAAATGAAGCAGTCGCAGCTGTGCAGCCATTTCACGGGGGGCCACGCTGATCACACCATTACGATTATTGACTACATGAAGTGAAAATGGTGGGGGGTGGTTGTAACATTGACCACAGAGCTGCATGATCAATAGACCCTTTGAGAGAGAGAGAGAGAGAGAGAGAGAGAGAGAGAGAGAGAGAGAGAGAGGTAGATGAAAGAAAAGACTTAACACACCAGTAGTTTGACTTTGTTTGATAAAGAAAGAAAGAAAGAGAGCACAGAGAGGAGGCTTTAGATTATTGTCTTGCATATTGTCCAAAACAAAAGGCCGTACATCTCCTTCAAACACCAAAAGAACCTGTCAGGAGTCCTGCAGGCACATGTGGTAATTAATCTAAAAGATAAGAGTGATGAAAGTATCTCCACATAGTTTTACTGTTCTTAATATCACTGTACTTTAAAATTTATTTGGCATAAGCCTGTGAGACTCAGTGTCTCCTATCCAATTCAAAGGTCAAGCAAACTGAATGCTCAAAAAATGTTTACATCTTCACTAATCAATTAATTACTATATTCGCCTCCTGCCGGTGTCCATGGAGACATAATTTGACAACTGAACTTTTGTCCTCATGCGCAGGGTTCACCGATGTGTACTGTAATCGCTGTTGAATCATTTGATATCTGAAAAAATCCAGGTCGTCATGAAAATTTCAAAGACTTCAAAGCAAAAAAAATCTTAAGTACTGCTTAAATCAACCATTAAGTAGGAAAAGTTGAGATCAACATCTTAAAAATTCTGTTTCATCCCTTGAATCATTTTAATGAGATAAAGTTACTGTGGAAGGGCTCAGTGGAGAAACACTATGAAGCAAACATAAGCAAGGTACATCAAGTTTTGTCCTCTTGACCAACATAAATGATTTCTTTCCAACCGACTGATTAGTATTATTATTATTATTATTATTATATCAACTCAGTAAAGTCTTTGGTAATATGATTGTACCATTCTTGATATACCATGCAGTATTCTGGCCCAAATTTTCATGAATCAAAACTCAATCTTGTCAGTGGAACAATGGCCTGAGGAAAGATTTATACTGTAATTGTGAAATGACTCACTGTGGCTTCTCTTTAGTTAAAGCACATGTCTTTATGTGTTTGGGTTTGTAGCTTTTCAGTCTTGGTGTGTGTGTATGTGTATGCCTGCGCTCATTGTGTCTGCTTCATGCATTTGCGTTTATGATTATGGCGCACTTTCAGGTCCTAGACCCCACTGATGAGTGCCAGGCTCTCCCAAGATTCTCCTGGAGCTTTCCCAGATGGCCTGCAGGACTCCTACCCATCTCTGGACTGATGCTGCTGCCAGGCCTGCGCTCACTTGCAGGGCACACAGCCTGGGGACTTGGCACACTACTTTCTCCTGGGACAAAGGAGCAACTTTTGGAGGTCACCTAAGTGTTCTTGGACCAGCTGTGCTTTTACCAAACATTTTCAAAGATCTGGCAACATGTAGCAAAATCTAAGGCATTTCACTGAATTTATCATAAGTAGTTGCTTGCAATATTTGATGATGTAGCAAATATCAGCAATATACAGTTACCAGACTTCCAGTACAGCTTAAACATGCCTAAAATTAATTCACAATAACAGATATTACTGCATGCTAATGTTTGTATGGCCACTGAGGCCACATTTCAAGTCTCGACAAGTTGATTTTAATAGCATACTGGCATGAACTGAAACCACTGGCAGTCTGGAAGGTAGGGAAAACAATTCTAATATTTACTACTCCAGTGGTATTTTTTTGGAAAATGGTTGGCCGTAATGTAAAGTGTATGTGGGTTGTATTTATTGCAAAATCATCAGTACGGTCCTTTAACAGTAGAAATATACAATAGTTCTTTCACTTAAATCAACAGCCGGTGTGTTTGTAGCCAATTACAGCTGTATGTGCTGGGAGCTAGTTTTGCAAATATGAATGCAGCAACATAACCAAAATCTATAATGACCCCTCCTTTCCTCTGCATCCGTTTAACCAACATAATTTCATTTCAGCAACAACTTCAGTGACCACGGGGAGGATGATCACTGTGTGCAGGTAAATTAATAGGTTAAAAGCTAAAGGGAGAAGGATAGAATTTTGACTGACTGTAACAGTTAGAGGCAGTAAAACTGCAGTGAAACTCTTTGTGAAGGTGACATTCAGTAGTCACCTGTTTTGTCTTGACCCAAATTTATATGAACCTATTGTACCACCACATCCCATGCCATGTGTGTCTTTGACAACTTTTTCAGTGAAGTTAATTTTTTTATCTGAACTCCAAATATGGTGTCGGGAGAAAATGGGGAGAGAAGATAGGGAGCAGAATTAAATGATACGGAAATGAGAGTAGGCGTAAATGACTCGTACTGGGGTGAAGGACAGAATAAATTGGATTGGACTGATTCTGGAGCCAGTAGATAAAATCCAGCAGGGATAAAAGAGGACCTTGTAGGCTGTCACATGGAAGAAGATATGAATGTGTGTGTGCATGTACACACGTGTGCACACGCATAGCCAATATTCAGAAATTTCTTCATTATTAATAGATTCACCTTTTTTTTTTTTTTTNTTTTTTTTTTTTTTTGCTGTCTTTTTTTCATTCTTATCTGCAAACACAATCACACACACACACTCACTGACACACAAATATTCATGCACATTCATACTTTTCCAGCTTGGCACACAGGTGACCTTGCTGTCCTGGTTCCTGCTTGCATCCTGTTTGTTTTCTTTTGAGAAGTCAAGGGGTGGGACTGAATCCTTTGGTGTGTGTATATGTGTGTGTGTGTGTGTGTGTGTGTGTGTGTGTGTATGTGTGTGTGGTGGTTAGTGGGGATGTTTTAGGAAATGTTGCTGTGGCAAAAGATATTCCTGCATGGTCCCATCTCTGGGAAACTTGACTGTTGTACCTCCCATATGGCTCAAAATATAATATTTAGCCTATATAGCCTCTCTCTCTCTCTCTCTCTCTCTCTCTCTCTCTCTCTCTGTGGTGTGTATGTGTGCGTGTGTGCATCTTTAATAGTGCATTCCATTTGGTGTGTCCATCTCTTGAAGCTGTGTTTATCCCCAAGGCTCAACATCCCAAAAGAGGGAGAAGAAGAGGGGCATGATGTGAGATAAACACACAGGGAGAGCAGGTGAGAAGGAAAAGGATAAGAAGAAACAAGAGAAAGGGAGGAAAAAAAGGAAAAAACATGAGAGATAGAACCCCAGAGGGGATCAAATCAAGGAGACTGGAGGTGCATCCAGGGACACATACACATAAGGGGGGGGGAGGAGGGAGGGAGGGAGGGAGAGATGAACTATGAACAGCTCCATGCATGCATCTATATCTAATTTATGCCTAATTCATTATGCTGAAGACAGTATTTGGATTGAAGTGGAATAACGCAGATTTCATGTCACGTGATAAGACGAGTGAAACCTACATTGACCACAAACATGAAGCTCAGCTATTTTCAGCTGGAAAAGTTGGACTGAAGTCAAAGTCAGACGACCTCTGTGCAGCCTAAAAAAGCTTCTAGTTCTTTGGCTTTCCCCTCGGTACCGAGACCTCCAGAGCGAAGCGAGAAGAGCGCCTGGTGAGTTGCTTTAATTACTTCTCTCCCTCCCTTGCTGCTAATACCTTTATTTTATTAGGCCTGATCTGATTCATATGCATAGTACAGACATAATTTTTATTTGAAATTCTTTGTTATCTGCAGTAGCTGGGACTACCCCCCGCATGATTGCATCCAAAATCAATTACCATGCACGGTTCCCCTGGCGAGCGCGAGGCGAGGAGCAGAGTGGCACAACGCACGAGCTCTATCACAAACTTTTAACCTTAAAGACAATGTTGTTTTTCATTTTGAAGGACACCTCTGATACTGGAATGATGTGTTGTTTTATGGATGAGGAGATTGTTGTATCACTTCAAACTTTCGCTCACTGTGAAGTTAGTTACAAGGAGTGATTTAGTCATGTTAGTCAGGCTTGAGCAAAGACAACAAAGGAATGCAAAACTTGACTTTTAAAGCCGTGAGTTGCCATCCATCCTTATGGAATCCTTGCAAAACAAAGCTGTTTCCCCACTCAAAACACCCACATGACGTCTGTCTGGCAGCGTACCTTGTCATGCAGCATTTCGCCATCGTATTTACAGAAGGACAACACCTGTGTTAAACAAACATCCCCAAAGATGTTTGCCAATTCATTTGTGGCAACTTCTCGTTATGGATCCATTATGGAAAGCACCCAATGCACCAGGGTGTAATGACACAGGCGATGCTTGCTGTAAAACAGTGGCATATGGCTAAACTACACAACATTAAACATTTTAGAGAATGTGCCTCCCCAGTGCCTAAATAGCACAGTGCCTTGGCAAATAAACCATTACACAGTGTGAATGACTTATGGACCTGCATGCCAAGCTGAGCAACTTAACCGCATTTTACTGCGATAAACACAATCAGCTCACATATGGAGAGCTGGTTGAGCTATCCACATACTTCTGCAAAAACACATATGACATTTGAGTATAAAGCAACAATATATAGCTACATTACACTGCACAAACATACTACTGCTCAAAAGTTTAGAATCACTTGTCATTTAAGTAGTTCTTTCTATTTTATTAATAACAGTTTTTTTTTTTAAATATATGAAACAAACATCAGAATGTACTTTAAGATGTTTTATTTAGTATTTTTAGTATTTCAAATATCTGTNTTAATGATAAATAACAATATTTTAGTGATTTCTCATCAAAGTACCCACCGTGAGATTTGATCAAAGCTTTCTAAATATGAGGCATTCAGTTTTTAGGCCATCAGGGAATAATCTAGAATTTCCTAATAATCTCCAGAACCACATACAGCTTCTTGAAATGAATTTGGAATCATCTACAATTCATGTAATGAGTCTGGACAATAGATGGATGGATGGATGGATGGATGGATGGATGGA
Organism: Lucifuga dentata; assembly: GCA_014773175.1. Taxonomy (NCBI): domain Eukaryota; kingdom Metazoa; phylum Chordata; class Actinopteri; order Ophidiiformes; family Bythitidae; genus Lucifuga; species Lucifuga dentata. Next base: position 525,709 of record VXCM01000088.1, on the reverse strand, counting down.
TGGATGGATGGATGGATAGATAGATAGATAGATAGATAGATAGATAGATAGATAGATAGATAGATAGATAGATAGATAGATAGATAGATAGATAACTTTATTGTCATTCAAGGACATGTAAAAAACAGTGCACTAGAACGAAATTTCGTTGCATTGACTCTCAAAATAGCAGTTAAAAAATACAATTTGTCAAACATAAAAAGTGCTTGTGTGCATACACTAACAAATCTACAATAATATATGTAAAATTTTAAAATCAATAAATAGTTCTAGCAGCGGTTTTTGTGCATTTCATTGTCTATGTGGGTGTTTGGCTTTCTTTTACTGAGAGTTCAGTAGTCTTATGGCCTGGGGGATAAAACTGTTGCAGAATCTGGCTGTTCTGCTCCTCACACTGTGAAACCTCCTGCCAGAGTTGAGCAGTGAGAACAGTCCATGGTGTGGATGTGTGGAGTCTCTGATGATGTTATTGGCTCTTGTCAGACAGCGTTTGCGTCCGATGTCCAGGATGGAGGGAAGAGAAATCCCAATAATTTTCTCCGCCGTTCTCACCACTCTCTGAAGGCACTTCCAGTCCGCAGCTGTGCAGCTGCCACACCACACAGAGATGCAGTTGGTCATTATAGACTCAATAGTGCTCCTATAAAAGGTGGTGAGGATGGGAGGGGGTAGGTGTGATCTTCTCATCCTGCGGAGGAAGTGCAAACGCTGCTGTGCTTTCTTAACCAGAGATCCCGTGTTTTTTGTCCAAGTTAAGGTGTCTGTTATGTGCACTCCCAAGAACTTCGTGCTCTCCACCACCTCCACTGCTGAGTTGTTGATATGCAGCGGAGTGTGACTGGGCTGCTTCTTTCTGAAGTCGACGATGATCTCCTTTGTTTTGTCAACATTCAGGAGAAGGTTGTTTCTGCTGCACCAGTTCACCAGCTGCTCCACTTCCTCTCTGTAGGCCCGGTCGTCGTCGTTCCGGATGAGGCCCACTACTGTCGTATCATCAGCATATTTGATGATATGATTGGAAGTGGACCTGGCGACACAGTCATGGGTCATAAGAGTGAAGAGCAGCGGACTCAGGACGCAACCCTGAGGGGAGCCGGTGCTCAGGGTGATGACTGAGGAGGTGTTCTTCCCCACACGTACAAACTGGGGCCTTTCAGAAAGAAAATCCAGGATCCAGTTACACAGTGTGGTGCTGAAGCCGAGGGGTGCCAGTTTGCTTACCAGATGCTGGGGGATTATCGTGTTGAAAGCTGAACTGAAATCAACAAACAGCATCCGCACGAAGGTGTTCCTCTCCTCCAAGTGTTGAAGACTCAGATGGAGTGCAGAGGAAATGGCGTCCTCTGTGGAGCGGTTCGGGCGATAAGCAAACTGACACGGGTCAAAACCAGAGGGTAGTTTGGAGACCATATGCTGCTTTATGAGCCTCTCAAAGCACTTCATCATTATCGGAGTAAGTGCAATGGGGCGGTAGTCATTCAGGCAGGTTATTGTGGACTTCTTGGGCACTGGTATGATGGTGGTTCCTCCAACATGTTCTGGGTCTGCCCCAGTCTCCTCCCATTTGGGAGTTCTCACAATAACTCCATAAGGAGGCTAGAGGAGATATCCTGATCAGATATCTATATCACCTCAGCTGGCTCCTTTCATTGATGAAGATGGAGCTCTACCCTGAGCTCTTCCCAGATATCTGAGCTCCTACTTCATCATTCTTGTCATTACCTAAATTTTGTGTTCACTGCTGACAGTTGCTGTTGAGACATACTGGTCAAAAGCTACATGCCCATCACCTTTACTATGATCAGTCTAGTAAAAACACCCATGTCATGCAATCCCCACCCAAAGAGACACTCATGGCTTCACATTTATAGGTGCTGAACCTCATTCTAGCAAACAACCTCCAAAATCAAATCTTTACTTAAGTAAAATAGTACTACCACACGGCAGAATACTGAATTACAAAAAAAAAAAAAAAAAAAAAAAAAAAAAAAAAAAAAATTATTCTAGTACTCGTGCTAATTTATGAAAATTTCCAAAATTGGAAGATGCAGGGTTTTTCATCCAGCAGTGTGGAAAAATGCTATTCCTCCAATTTTGGAGATTTTGAAAGAAATGTTTTTTGTTTTTTGTTGTTTTTTTTTTGCCTCAAGTCAACTTGAATAATGAATTTAAAGTTTTAATCTAAAAAATAAATAAATAAACAAATAAATAAAGTAACTACAGCTTTTACAATGCTCCCCTCTGAAATGCAGTGGAGTAAGTACAAAGTACCACGGTGTTTCCTTAAGTACAGACATGTACTTTAACAAGCCCTGCCAGTACTGAAGGTCACAGTTTGATTATGTCAGCTCATCTACTTCTTTTTGAAAATTATACATGCAAACCTGAGTCCATGTCATATCCATATCTGGAAACCAACCAATCCAAGTGCTGTGAAAATCATGTCTATAGAAATTTATTCATGCTCATTTGCTGTGGGTGTAGTAGTATAGGTGTAGTGTACTTTGTCACCTTGTCTATTTGTTATGCCACACACACACACACACACACACACACGCATGCACACCCACCTTGATCTTCTAGCGTTGTTAGCCTTAACATATAACCTTTCTAACGTCTACACACACACACACACACACACACACACACACACACACATGCATGATCACACACAGGCAATCATCAGCCAGCATCACAACTGTACATTTTGCTGTTATCTTGAGTGGCCTCACAGCCTGCCTTTGCATCTCCATCTACTTCTCATTTCCAGGCATGTAAACCACCTCACTCAGGCAGTTCCAGCCATTTCTGTGTGATTGATGCGAGTGCTTAGCTGGGCGACGGAGGTCACAGTACTTGGGAGATTGTTTTAGCCCTACCTGCTCCTCTTTTCCACTTCCATCTCTGTTTTGTTCCTCTTCCTCCCCTCTCTTTCTCTTTCTCTCTCTCTCTACCCACCTGGAGTGTCGTGAACCCTCTCCACACTCCACCGCCTAATTATATCCTGGACGTGTAAATGTATTCATATTCATGAAGGCACAGATGCTAAATTAACTGTGGCAGGGACACGTCGCACTGTGCCGACTGCACAATCTGCCTCCTCCACTTACAGAGGGAGGGAGGGAGGGAGGGATGGAGGAGGAGAGGGGGTTGTAGCTGGTGGAGAGAACACTGAGGGTTTAAACAAAGAAGGGGGAAAATGAGGAAGAGGAGGAGGTAAAGAGAGAGATTAAAAACATTTTTTAAAAATTGGGAAGGAGAAAAGGAATAGAAGGTGTGGAGAAAAACAGGGACACAAAGAAGGAGAAGAAAGGCGAGCACAGAGGGTGCACAGATGTCAGGAGGTGACATTATGACTACGGCCGGTCAAAGCCACTTTGAGTCACCTGAAATGTCACCAACAACTGATCACCCTGAAAGCCTCCGCCAGGCCTCTGCCATCCTGCACTGAGCGCGCTCTGTGGGTCACATGGGCCTAGGTGGCGATGAGTGACAAATCAAAAAGCCAGAGTGCATAAAAACTTGGAGCTGGTGGCGGCAGAACTGCACGCTGGGAACTGAGGGGCAGATGGAGGGAGGTGCAGCGGTGCGCGGCGAACAGATGGCCGTTCTGAACTTGATATATGAAATTAATAACGTTTTTCAAATAGAATTCAGAAACAGGAATATATTACCTGAATTTTAATAACTGATTTTCTCTTTCTGGGGAAGACTGAGCATTTGCATGTCAATAAGAGACATGAGGGTAAACAAATACGCAATGTGTCCAATTTTTATGACTGGAAAATGATAGCAGCTGAATTTGGCCTCATCAAGTAAAAGCCTTTTGTTTTTGGCTGCTGGAGTCACTTTCACATATATTTATTTATTAATCAGACCTTTATGCTGTATTTCACATTAGCTACACAAAATTTGGAAAACAGGTTTGATACAGTCTTGAACTTCCGTTGTCTGAACGAGGAGAAAAAATTCAGCGTTGAATTTAATTTGACAGAATGACTTTTACATTTCTGTCTCTCATTCATGTAGTTTGAGAAGTTGAAAGTTTGTAAGATGTCTGGCTCATTCCACGGAGTGTTATTCACAGCTCCACCATAAAGAAAGCAGCACATTCATAGCTGACACAGTGGGTATTCAAGGGCAGAAGACTATTCACTTACATATAACAGTTTTTTTTTCCTCTAATGCTGACCTCAAAAGGTCTGTGGTGAAAGGAAGACAACATTGGAATTAAAATAGCCTCAGCTTCTAAAGTCAATTTGCAAAATGAGTTACGGCAAAAACATTTCTATGTCTTAATACATTAATAGAGCTGAAATGATCTTGTCTACTTTTATGTTTATATACTTCTGGAAACTAACAACATTTTACATCTGTCTATTTTGAATTACTAAATCCGTGTTATTTGAGGTCTTATCAGCACATGCAGAAAGAACAATGCACGAGCAGGTAGTACACAAGTACGGCTGTACCATTTATATGCTATTTGCTGTAAATATACAACAAAGGCTGATTTTAGGTGAACAAAATAAAAACAGCGATTAAAGCAAAGCAAGTTTATTTGTATAGAACCATTCAGACAGAGGTAATTCAAAGTGCTATCTATCTATCTATCTATCCATCCATCCATCCATCCATCTATATACACACACACACACACACACACAGGCAGTCCCCAGCTTACAAACGTGTTCCGTGCCCACGGCTGTTCGTAAGTCGGATTTGTTCATAAATTGGAACAGTTACATAAGGTGCATATCTAGCGTATACCTTTCTATGCATAAGAAACATTAAAGAAACACTTCCAGATATCCTAAAACATTGTAAACATAGNGGGGGTATTAAAGAAACATGTAGGTTAACAGTCTCGCTCCTTGATGTCTTGCATGTCGGAAGAGGCATTCTTCTTTTGTTTTGACATGCTTCATAAAGTAGTGCGCCTTTCATTATTACGAATCATTGCATGTAACTCGAATTTTTAACTTAATAGGCTTTATGGCGGTCGGTTCATAAGTATGGGTTGTTTGTATGTCGGACGTTCGTAAGTCAGGGACTGCCTGTATATATAAGACATTTCAGATATTTCAAAGACATTTCAAACAATGAAATTAAAAGTTTAAGAGAAATGCTACAGTCAAAAAATAAATACCCTCAGGTTTAATAAAAGGCAGAAATGAACAGAAATATTTTCAGCCCTGATTTGAAAGAGCTTGGTGATGTGGCTGACTGTAGACTTTCTGGAAGTTTGTTCCAAATAACTGGTGCATAGAAACTAAATGCTGCTTCCCCATGTTTAGTTCTGACACAAGGAACAGTAACCAGAGCCAGATGATCTTAAAGGTCTGAAGGTTCATAATACAGAAGTAGATCAGATTAAGGTCATTAGTAAAATGCTCATGTGCCACCTGAAGCTTCAGCTACTTGGCCATAATGCCCAGGTATAAACTCCTCCAATCTCCTCCACAGGTAAGAAAAGTTCAACCAATGGATGCAAAGACTGCAGCTAACTGTAAGGAATTTTTTTTTTTTAGGTTTATCAGCAGAATTGTTTATTTTCAGATAATGCTAGTGTATTCATAGATTTGTGGAGCCCACATGATATGGTTGGTAGACTATCATCTTTCCAAACATGATTTACATGTCCGAATTCTGAATTTGCATCTACAATCATTTCAGAGCATCACACAAGTGATCGACATGACACTTGGCCCAGCAGTGGAGCTCTAGTTTCAAAATGAAAACAACTTTACCATGGTTCATTACAGCCTGATGACGTGAGAAACTTGCAAAACTTTCGAATGCCTTCACCTCTCAGTCAAGCAGTTTCAAAACCTGAGTTGAGAACCAGTGCCAGTATAACTTATGAGTGGTTGAAATAAATAGGGGGAGTTCAGGTTGCACATCAGAGCTGCTTTGCAATGTTTCTAAACCATGGATGTTTCAAAAGATTCAAAACGGTATCAAGTTTTTGAAACTGCCATCTCTAAGACCTAATGCCACATTGATGGCCTATCATGTCGCTGCCTCCATCTCTGTCTCTATCTCTGCTAAATACTCCCAGACTTCAGGAAACTATTGCTCGAGGATACAAAATGAACAACATATGTTTGGAGTGGCGTCAGTTTTCCTCATCTCACTGAACTGATGAGGTGTATTAACGAACAGAAGTCTTGTCTTCACACGACAGCAGAGATGATTCAAACACCGCCGCACGTTTCCGAAAGCAGATCATCATATGAACTGATTTCACTCACATACAAAGGGCTGTCACCTTACATACCTGACACTTTTCAGGCATATTGGAAATTTTAACATCTTAGAAGGGGAGGTAACAGGATTATATTTTAACTTAATTAGCAATGTTGATGGTGCACAAACTGCTAAAACTGATAAATATGCAGCATACAGCTGGTAACAGTGATATCGTACCCTTGCAATATGTAGTGGGAGTGGTATTATGAGACACTTGGAACTGGTTCAGACACACAGTCTGTTCACCTTGATGGATAGAATGACAGATGGCCCGGGTAGCTTTCTGCAGTAGAGCATACCGTGACTTGAAGAAGTCTGCATGTGTGGGAGTTTTGACAAGCATACAGCAATCTGTGCACACACACGAAGACATTTTCACCTTTGTGCACATTCGCACATAGACATTTAATGTGAAAACTGTTTGTTTTCCCTCCCAAACTGATCACTAACAGAATCCATTACTATCGCAGCATCATTATCAGTGGCAGTGGGGCAAGTCAGGAGCTTCAAGGTACATCTCAATCCGCAGGGGTACACATTCCCTCCAAAAACAGAAGGTAGAGGCATTGTACACATGGAGAGTGTTACTTACTGGTTATTGTGGTGGTCATACTGTGTCCCGTATGGCAGTGTATTAACGAACAGCATGCAAACACCTTCTGTCCAAACATCTGCGACAGGCACATTTTTAGGCTGCCTTCCAAAAAACTAAAAAAGATGGAGGGAGAAGAAAAAAATCTCTCTGCTTGGCTCAGCTCGCCTCACTCTTGTTCTCTTTGCTTGTTACTTTCTTGCAGTTTTTTTTTTTTTCATTGCTCAGCTTTTCAATTGGTTTTTCAAATGCTGGAGACTTGAGATTGAGAGCAGAACTGATTAAGGACCATCCCAGGGAGTCTTGACTTTTCACTTCACTGTCAACTTCTGAAAAACAGACTCTGCATTCCAGCTTTTTGCCATACAAGTGATTTAGTCTAAAAATCCACTATGTCAGTGGTTCTCAAACATTTTGAACCAAGTACCACCTCTGAGCAAACCAAAATATCTTTGTACCAACTCACCAACAAACCACTAATGCTGCATTCACATGTTGGCGGTGTGCGGTAGATGAAAAACCGGATGTTCCATTCTTTTCAATGAGAAGACAACAGAAAACTCCACCACCACTAGTGGTGAGAGCAGCACACCACGCGGCCAGATGGAATGTGCTGTCAAAAGTTAAAATTTTTCAACTTTTTCCGCTTACCGCAGCTGCAAAGACATACTGAATGCTGATATTCTTGGGTCAAAGATGGACAGCCGAGTTGTCGACAGTCTGAAATATCTTCTGAATCTCTCTTCATCCATCCTCAGTTCTTGAATTTAGCTGATGGAAGTCTTCCAGCAGTTTGCACTCTTGTAAAATGGGATGAACCCACATGCGTCTACATGTCTGCATTTTCTGTTGGTTCTTTAAACAAGTGTATAAAACGGCCAGAGCTTTCCTCGTTTTATAAAACACTGCGCAAAATTATAAAACACTATTGCATCCTCCAATATTGATTCGCTATTGCATCCTGCCAATTGCCATGGCAACAGTTCTGCATCTACCGTTGTTGCCTGCCGTCTGGCGCTGCGTTCCGCTGCTGTCGGCGGTAAGGCAGTTTTTCTACCATCAACATGTGAATGCAGCATAACTCTATGAAAAATCACGGAAAAACCTCTTTTGTGCATGTATACGATACTGAAATTCAGAGAACTTAGACACATAGAATGAAAGTTTGCACACAGGATGAGTCGGACTACAAAAACGATTTCTTAATGGAATCCATTATTTGTGAATAACATGCCAGAATAACAGAATTTTCACAGATTTCAATTATTTTAATTCTGCAGAAATTTCCAGAGTCATCTGGCATACCACCAGGGGCACTTCATGTACCACCAACTGTACATGTCTCACAGTTTGAGAACCACCTCACTATATCAGCAAAAATGGATTAAAGCTGCATGAAAACCACCTAAAGCTTTGTTAGTTACAATCTACTATCACGTGCAGCCCTAAGAAATATACGCAAAACAAATTCCATTGTTCACACTCCAACATGCATCAGTATTCAATGACTTCAGCAGCTCACAGTTGATTGGTTGTGCTCTAGTGGCTCGATTTAATATAATACAATATGAGATTTTCATTCTTTATCCATGAAGCAAATTTATATGAATTTGTCTGTGCAATGTGTGGAATGACTTAAAGCTATAAAATGTGGCCATAATGCTCCATTTATGCATTAGGAATGATAAAATGATGTAGCGTGTCAGTCTTACTACGCTGTGGCTAGTAATGATGTTTGACATGTTTTTCTGTGGGTGTGGGCAGTAGTGAGTGTGTTGTAGATTTGACACGAAGATGCCATAATCACACCACAGCCTCTTCAGGAAGCAGCAAGAAGCAAAAAACAATGAAACTAAATGTGTTGAAAACAAGCAAAAAAATTGTGAACATCAGCACCGTGCAAATTTGTTTAATTCACCATCTGCTACTTAATTTTGTGGCATTTTTATCAATGTCTGTCACTTCACACTAATGACAGATGCTGTTTCATGCTCGTCAAAATGAATCATGCAGTACTGGGACATATATTGACCAAATTATATACTTGACCAAATTCATTCATACCTCAAGGCAAACAAAGAAAGTCTAGTCCACTAACAGCATTTAAAAAGTCTTAAAATAAATGATGTTTTTAATTATTCCCATGTAAAAATTGAGGATACAATAATTCTTTTTAGGTTGTTAGAAGAATTGTTCTCCTTCATTAATATGCTTCAGTCTCTGTAAATAGAACAGCATACTGTACAGTTCCTCTGCAATTCTGTGTTTTCTCCTGTCACTGAACCTACCCTGGCAAAGATGTTATTCATCTACAAGTTACATGACCTGGCCAGTGCTGTGTACACAAGTACTTGGCACAGCCATACATAGTTGGCCAAGGAGGCGCCTGTTATAAAAATACACAAGTGGAAGCTCGGCTGGAGACTCTACCGCTCCTTCTCAAGGCATCATCACGTCATGCATTCCTTCTGTTTCCACTCATTTTCTAGCATTTCTTCCTCCGAAGCGTGGCCCCTGAACACGACTTATAAAAGACATCCAGTGTCAGCCAATTATTTCAGACTTTGATGGTCATAAATCAAGGCTGACCAATAAAAATGAAGACAGCCAAGTATAATGTTCAATGTGTGACTCCAACTGGATTGTAAACGAAGCCAGATGGGCTGGGAGAAAGCCACTGAACAGAGCTGGATCCCATCACTAAATGGCTGTGTGTGTGTGTGTGTGTGTGTGTGTGTGTGTGTGTGTGTGTGTGTGTGTGTGTGTATGTGTGTTTTCCCCTCGTGCACAAATTACGGCATCACCTCATTCAGTGGCATAAATCAAAGCCCAAGCTGTGATATGCACAGGGCATCTCTCCATCTCATTACTAAAATAAATTTTCTGGCAGCCATGGACGTGTGAGCCCCGGACGAAGGGTTGATATTACCACAATTGGTACTTTTGTAGCTGCTTTCATTTTGAAACAATTTCCAGTCCATTCATGTGATTTCAACCAAACTGAGACTTGCTTGGAGATGAAACAGAGCCTGGGTATGTTAGCTCATAGGGGACCTCTGGACAGTTACTGAGGAGGACTGACATGTTTGGATGTGGGAGAGGAGAGAGATGGACAGATGAAGAGTGCGGTGGGAAGTGGAGACGCAGCATATAAAAAGCACAAGGAAAAGGAAGAGAAGTGACAGATATGAATAGAGAGATGTATGTGGGCAGACAGACACAGGAGCAGACAGTAAAGGAGTTACTTGGAAGAACTCTGAGAGTCGCTGTGCACGCATTATTTTCCAGACATACAATGCTGACCTTCATTCGTCTGCTGTGTCTTATTGTAGCGCTAAGTAATAGACCCATTTGAGAACCTGGCGCTTTCATTCAGCGATAAGACAAAGAAGGGTTTATCTACAGGCCTCACTTCATCGCTCAAAAATTTACAAGGGTAGGTTATAATATGTTTGCTCTCTGTTGCTCTACTACACTCGGGCTCAAAGAGAATATGACAAGAATAACAGCTCTGAGTGGATTTATATGAAAGAGTTTTACATATGGTATTCATGAATTTCCAAGGTCTGAGAGTTACCGCCAAACTAAACAAGATTCCCTATTTCACTGGGCTAGACTACTTCATCAGGCTGTAATGAAACAACACGAGAGCTGAAAGATCATCCTTTCTGCAGAGAATGATTCATGGCAGCAGTGAACGGCCTGACCTGTTAAGCTTTCTGCATTATGATTTCTGAAAGGGAACACCAGGCTGACACCTGATAAAAGGGAGCTTTCTGTTGATAATTTGACCTAGTGTTTGGAACTGCAGGTCACCGATATGCATCTGTGAAAGATGTAGAAGTGGTGAGCACAAGCAAGGTTGCTGACAATGTTGTTCAGCTGTCAACCAAAGCCAGCAAAACAGATCTACTGCATATTATTATTATACAGAGAGTGAATAGTAAGCGGATGGGGGTGCTGCCACAGGCAACTTTTTCTTCTCATGTTGCACAGACATATTTTCTTTCCTTTGGGAACTGGTCAGTGAACATACAGCTGATTGGCTGAAACTGCAGTTTTCCCAGAGTAAATGTAAACCAATCAGTCAGTCCAATTTCGAATCCATGTACTATCTATTAGTTAGAGCCAATATATTTTCTGTGATCTTAGGGGATGCCTCCAAAAGCAAAAATTGTTCTGAAAATAAGATGCATCTTTGATTGCGCTTTTTCAGTCAAATATTGTGATCCCTTCTGAATTTATATGCTGCCTGATCAGAGCAAAACAGGATTTTAAGTACTTAGGGTCCACAGTCCAGAGCAATGGAGAGTGTGGAAAAGAGGTGAAGAAACGTGTGCAAGCAGGTTGGAATGGGTGGAGAAAAGTGTCAGGTGTGATGTGTGACAAAAGAGTCTCGGCAAGAATGAAAGGAAAGGTGTACAAAACGGTGGTGAGACCAGCGATGTTGTATGGCTTAGAGACAGTGGCACTGAGGAAAAGACAGGAGGCAGAGCTAGAGGTAGCAGAGACTAAAATGCTGAGGTTCTCTTTGGGAGTGACGAGGATGGATAGGATCAGGAACGAGTACATCAGAGGGACAGCGCATGTTAGATGTTTTGGAGATAAAGTCAGAGAGGCCAGACTGAGATGGTTTGGACATGTACAGAGGAGGGATAGTGAACATATCGGTAGAAGGATGCTGAGGTTGGAACTGCCAGGCAGGAGGCCTAGAGGAAGACCAAAGAGGAGATTTATGGATGTAGTGAAAGAGGACATGAAGTTAGTTGGTGTGAGAGAAGAGGAGGCAGAGGATAGGGTTAGATGGAGGCAGATGATTCGCTGTGGTGACCCCTGAAGGGAAAACCGAAAGGAAAAGAAGAAGAAGAGGCCTGAGAACCTGAATAACCTCCAGTTACTGAGACCTCAGCTGGATCCCAGAATAACCTTTTGTGTTTTCTGCATGACTATTTACTTGTATGGTGATATAACCCTCCTGTAACCCCAATGCATGAGCCACACCAGGCATGCTCTGTGCCACAACACACATACACATCATCAGTTACACACTCCAGGAATTGCGGAGCTATGCAACAGCAGGCGTCAAGCTTCAGACAAGACATACATCTTGTGTGTTTCGCTTGGAGGAAAAGGTGGGGGCAGTGGACAGAATCTGTATTTGTGGTGAGTCTATTCATTTTTCCTGCATTTGAATGGGTGTGTGTTAGTGCACCCTCTCTACCTGTGTGTGTGTTCCTCCAGCATTCATCCTCATGTCTCAAACAAAAGAGCCCAGTGGTTCATGTGGAAAAACGAGGACTTAAAGAAGAGAGGACCTGGATCTTATCATTCAGTGGTTTAACACTAAGCAGACCACTGCTCGCTAACTCCAGGCAGCAAATTAGGAGCTGGGAGCTGCCGACTGGGCTTGTGACAGGGATGTGATGGAGAGCAGACGGGCTGGGCTGCTTCAGGGCCTGCATGGACCTTGATAGGAGAGGAATGCTCCCTGTATAGAGCTAGAATACATAGAGTAACAAGAGCAGATTTTACATAGATGCTTTTGCACACCAATTAGATAAAAGGATACTTCATTTATGTAGCAGGCAGGCAGTAGAGGACATAATTCAAAGTTTAAATGAAACACCCTGTGTACACACCACTAAAATCACACACACACATTCATGAAATTGTTGAAACTATCCACATACACACATGTATACAGTATACACACAATTGTCAAATGAGTGTGTGGGTGCTGTTTCAGAATGCTGTGTGAGAGGAACTTTTTAATGTGTGTGTGAAGTTGAATGAATTTCATTGGCGGAGGCATTTTATGCCAGTTGTTATTAGTACCAGAAACTCGACCAGTGAACCATCACTGCTGAGTCATTCCATATCAGAGACAACACATTTTAGTTTTCCTACAGTATTCTTACACTGTGGAATTGTGACAAAAAAAAAAAAAAAAAAAAAAAAAGTGATTGTATATTCTAAGAATTTAGCTCATATTGAAACTTTTTTTATGTTTTTATTCTTTGTTTGTTTGTTTTTTGTTTTGGTTTTAGAGACTGCTAAATCAGAAATTAAGGAGTATTTAAGTCGATTGTGTTTTTCAATAAAATACAAAACTGCATATGTAATTTCTCAAAGTGAGAGGCGGGGCTCCATAGTGGATGAGTGCAGGGTGAAAATGTGGAGCAGAGCTGAAGTTGAACTTCTGAACGACAGAAGTTACTGAAAGAAAAATGAAGTTAACTTTTGCACAATTTGTTATGAATTTCTAGAAAATTTCTGGTTGAAGAAACAGCAATTTGTTTGGGGGGAAGGGGATGAAAGTTCTTCTATTTCCAAAGGAACTAATGATAATGAACTGGTACAATGTAACTGTTAAAACACAGATTATAGATTATAGAACCTAAAACATCAACACATGTTTACAGGTGTGTGCGTTTTCACTGATGCGTTTCCAAAAGGAGGCGTGTGAGGTTTAATGTAGTGTGTGTGGGTGTGATTGCAAAAATATGTGTATGTTCTCTCACAGTTTGAATTATATCCTATACAGCCTCTCACAGCCCTGAATGCCAGCTATTATCTTAATGCATGTGTGTGTTGAGTCTATGCAGTATATTTCTATGTTTGGGAATAAATGGTGCAGCTGAAAGATCGGGCTCGCAGCTTTGGATGTGTGACCCTGGGAAAAATGTACACAGCTACACACACCCTGCCTGTGGGTCAAGCCAAGAGACGCCATCCCACCCAGACACAACACACACACACACATTCATACACACAACATACTTGAATACATACAGTAAAGAACATGTATGCTTACACACAGACATAATACCTCTGACTTCAGATTTCAGGCCATGGCGTCTGACCCACATCATCTTGAATCTTAAGTTATTTTCCTCCTCAGGTCTCCCTCTTTGATTTTTTTTTTTTTTTTTTTTTTTTTTTTCATATTGTGAACCTAAAAGCAGAGACATCTAAGTCACTCTGTTCATTTTGGACTTGTGACAGGTTAGAAGACATCCTTCACAAGTCATCTGCAAAATGCTGAGCAAAAGACTTTGGCTAGACTGAGGACTTTGGCAAGAGGCCACCAGCTTTTTCCACAGGCTGGCTCAACTTTGATGAATTATGGTCATAGCAACAGTCTCACACTGTCTCTGCTACATATACCTGGAACTGAGGGTCTTTTCCTTCAACTCAGAGGCAGTAAAACAGTTTTACTGCCAGCACCTTGTTTTAGTCTGCTCCTCAGTCAAATCTAGGTGTTATCATCTCGAAAAATAACACAAGATGTTTGCACATCTTACACCATGTCCCTTAAGTTTGCACTTCACACAATAAAATATAATTTTACTCTTGCAATTTCCTTGTTAAGGCTCAAACAAGTCCTTAGAGGTTGCAAATGGCCACATTACCAGTCAAGGATGTGATATAAAAGTGGTAATAGTCAGAACAATATGGCCGTAGTGGCAAAAATGCTTTTTTTTCCTCCTACTTTTTTCTTCACTTATATAGCATTACTCCAGCTTCACAAACATCAAGGAGTATGCATCAATTGTGTAATTTATGTTTTTCATATTTGATAAGCAAATAAAGCTCTGAATTACATGTCACACATTCATTACATCACATAAATGTTTATTGGAAAAGACGCAAGAGATCATAATTGAGTTACAAAAGTTGTTACATTTCTACAACTACTCAAATCACCTCTGAAAAATCGAGATTTTGGACATAGATTAGAGACAGTTCACACAGTACACACACACACACACTACTGTATATGTACTGTACTGATTCATATGGGAATAAACTTAGGAAACTTTCAAACTAACCAGTTTTACATTAAAATGATTTTTTTTCTAGTGCCCCTAAAGTTACACAGTAATGGATGACATATTTTTAAAAAAGATATGTGTGTGTGTGTATGTGTGTTTGTAAACTGTATGTGTTTCTCACATGTGCATACTTCAGCGTGTTTGCTCAGCTAAGCAGGCGGTTATCCCTCATGTGATCCGGTCTCCGTTCCTTATCAACAGCCCTTTGTCGTCGCTGCCTCCCTGTCAGTGTGGTGTGTGTCTGCACCACCTCTCTGCCTGATAGCAACAACCTAAATACACCTGCACTCTGTCACAGCACCCCTGCTTTCCCTCTGTGCACAAATCCAATGGGCCCTTGTTTCAGACCCACTTGTTATTTAACCACATAGTAGAAGTCAAATCACTTCTTCCATTGACTTTTTACTGGTGTACACAAGCAACAAAGTGCACACTTACTCAAACTATTGCCATAGGCTAAGCTGGGAATCAAAGGATCCCTTGGCACATTTAATAATCAAACGAATTAAAGGACCTACATGAGCTGAGAGTACATCAGCACAGAGCAGCATGCTGCAGTATCAAATTGGCCAATTAACTATAGCTGAATTTTTCTCCGTCATAGTTGCAACTGGATTTTGATGACAAATCTCTGAATTAAAATAAATCTGCATGCAACAGTTTCAAAGTTCAGTTTTTTGACAACCACTGTAGTTAAACTTGTAAAAAGTCTTAAGATAATCCGTTAGCTGACCACAGTATATCCACCCTTCCATTACACACAGCGAGATGAAAGAGCCACTGTGTCCTGCTGTAAGCTCCCCAAATCCACCCCACTCCACTCCACTCCACTTTACCCGAGCCATGAAATGTTTATCACATTTTCCCTCATATTTCATTGTTCTGTACCCATTGCACTTCCATTCTAACGCTCCTCTCTCTAACACCTCGTACTGTATAACTTTTCTCTTCATCCCGTCATCCCTTCCTCTTCATCCCACTGGTGCTTTACCTTTCAGCTCAACACTGTCTGGTTTTCATCAAGTCAAATCGTTGGCATCATGCTGACGCCACCAAGTGTGCTACTAGCTACCAGCCCACGGTGGCTGATAACCTGCCCCGAGGCGGCCCTTTTCCAACCCCAAACACACTTCCTTTCTTTTAGGATGGAGAGGAACAGAACAGAACAGATTGGAATGGAAAAGAATAGAATGAGCTGTTGAAAAAATAGCAGGTATTGTCATTTCCTCTGAAAGAAAAGAAACTTCAGTGATTCTGCATAAACACCCGCTACATTTTTTTTTTAAATTTTAAAAAAAAATAAATGTCAGTAAAGCTACAGGAATCACAGTTAAGATGCTGAATCCCTGTCATCTTCGTAGATTGTCTACGAAGATTAGCTGGTATTAACTGGTCTGAGCATCAACAAAAAAGACATTTTCCATCTGTGGGTTAAAGATATTTTTTGACAAAGTCTCTTGATATAATACTACACATGATAGATACAATATATGTACGATGAAAGAACTATTGCAGTAATCCTCAAAATCCGGACTGGACCAAACCACAACTGTCTCCGAACTCTGAGAAATTGTACATTTCATTTGTTTTATTTGTATTATCTGTAGGACATTGCTGCGATGCAACAAGTCAAAATTCTTCGCTGCAAAGTGAAATCAATTGTCCGAATTAGAGTTGACAGCATAGCTAGTTTTGTCAATTTTCGTAAATTGTCGGTAAAAAAATTAGGATCCCAATCTGACCCTGGCTTGACTGACTTTAATAAATGGACCTTTGTCGTACTGAAAATCTTCTTTGTGGACCTTAAAGATTTGTATTTGAGTACCCCTGAACTATTGCAATTCTTCCTCCTCTCACTGCTGGCTGAGATGTTTGTACGAGATGTCTTCCATGTGGTATGTGGGGCGTAACAGCCTCACGGTCACCAGCTTTGTGTCAGGTGTGGCATTGCCAGTTAAGGTTGACAGCCACTGATGATGGCAGCAGACAGTACAGCGCCAAGGGGGCTATTTACAGGCTGTATGCCGTCATGGTTGAAGTGGTGATGGAGTGTTGTGAGAGTGTGCTTGTGCAGAGAACAACCAAGCCCTCAGGCAGGGTCAGGTACACTGGAATAAAATTAAAGTCTCAAAAATTGCCGTAAAAATGCTGTAGGCTGCAATCTGATCTTGCATAATAATGACAACTGTACACAATACCATATTTTCAAATACTTTTCGGTCCAGTTCTTTTTGTCTCTGGCACCGAAGTTCCAAGATAGCAATGAACAACCAGCAAACTCCCAGAACGTTATACACAAAAAACACACTCAACACTCCTGCATCTCTTTAAAATCAATCATCCTCCACAAACCATTCTCTTATGGTTTTCCTGTCAGCCTTGTGTCCAACTATTTGTCATCCTCTCATGCAAAACGCTGCACCATATAACACTACAGACAGACCTCAGTAGAAGACAGGGGGGCATACACAGGAGAGCCGGATAAGTACTTTAACAGAGTTGCTGGAACAATAGTGCGGTGTCCAGGATCCCGCTCTCTGCCCTCTGCACCCTTGCTGGCAAACAGAAACGGCAGCGAGAGACAGTAAGTGGTTTAAGATGTGTGTGTGGTGAGAAGCGAGAGGAGCATGCATCTGTGTGTGGGAGGGAAAGAAAGCTAATCTAATTGCGTGTGTGTATGAAGGATGAGTGCATGCATGAGGATTTGTTTACATATGTTTCTACACACGTGTGCATGTGCGTATGTACGCATATTCTAAATGTCCACGGTCGTGTATTTTTGTTTGTTTATATGTCTGTTTGGATATGCCAGGCATGCATGGATGTGTCTACGCACACGCACGTTTGCATGCGTGTGTATGTACATTTGTGTATGAGCAACCGTCCTACATTGCAGAGGCTAGGCAGCAGATGTGTGGGCCATGTGGAGGAGGATGTATCAAGGGGTCAGGAGTCAGCAGCTGGCAGGGAGGGAAGGAGTCCAGCGTTCTGTCTAGAGACCCAGACATCAGGAGCTGTGTGTGTGTGTGTGTGTGTGTGTGTGTGTGTGTGTGTGTGTGTCAGAAGGGAGTTTTATGTGTGCCCGGTCAGAAAGAGTAAGAACACAAGTGTGTGCTTGCTAGCAGAGCTGTTGGGCAAGCATGCATGTCTATTAAATCAGCTAGCGCATTAACACATTAACAACAATGAAAACACACACTCCCACCTCATAACACTTCCAGGCTGTTGATACAGAATCCCCCCCCCCAGAGTCGGCACATGCACTCGACATCCATTCGCTGTCATTAACACCTTCTACGGGCATCTGGTTTTCCTCTGACATCACTGATGGTTTTGACCTCTGTAGCAAACGGGTCAGGGAGAAGTCATGTGCGTTTTCTCGCTGCCTCAGAAGATACGGCAGATCAAAGCCACCGTTGCTCTTATTTTCAAGTTATCTGACATATTTGATAATATTTTGACATGCATGGTAGGCAGAATGGCAAATTCTGCTATTGATTTCGGTGAAAGATCAGTTTGATTGATCTGTACCAACAAAATCCACTGAAATGTTTAATAAAAGGTCCCATTTTGTAAAAGTTCACTAACACTGATAAACATTTATATGTCAAGCCTCTGAGGTGAAACACACTTAGAAATGTGATGATCTGTAGATTATAAAGTCAGATTGTTCTGCATATGGACGTTTGTCAAACTGTTCATGTTAATTGTTACGGTAGTAATCAGAGGAGGATATTTCATTGTTTTATTATCTTCTAGAAACTAAAACACAGCAGTGCCAAACGTTCTGACAGCTGATCAGCTGTGCGTCGCTTCAGACGACGCTTTAGGAGCGAGGATGTTTCATTTCTCTTAAATCGTAGTTCCTCAGCTCCTCTGTCCTCCCTTCTTTTTCTCACATCTTTTCCTCACGTCTTCAGTGGGCGGGACTACGATGCAAGGAAAAGACACAAGTGAGGGAAACGTGGAAACGAATAAGGAACTCGGAACGCACCCCTGGTGTTTTCTTGCAGAATGTTGACTCCTCCCTTGTTTCTTCCTGCGCCATGTTTTGCACTCTCATTGGCTATTTCTCTGGCATCTACGACATATTGGTGCTTCTTTCAGATTGCGTCTGTGAACACACAGCGTGATTTGCCTCTGATCTGAGCTAAAGTCGTATAGTCTGACCTGGATATAACACTCTATTCTGTGAGTGTTATCTAAGATTTAGTGCTTTGTTTTTAATTCCCAACAAAGCAAAGACTCATTCCAATCAAACAACTTCTAATCATTATTGTCAGGGACTGCCTGAGGTGGATGTAATGTGTCTCGCTCCCTGATAAAGCTTCTGTGTGCTGGCAGGTTCAGAAATATGCCGCAACATCTGTGAAGCTACTTGGGGTCCTAATGTTTCACTTCGCTCGTAGCTAAAGCAAATAGGGGAAACATATTGAGAAGGAATTAAGGGCAGATTTGAGACAGGCTGTATTGTTAAGCCTTCACCAGTGACATGTCTGTTTCAGTCAATGTCAACAGACGGCCTGACCTGGCAACCACTTTATAGACCTGGCAACCCGAGCCAAGATTTGTGAGGTACTGATTTGCGAGCTCTAATATACACATGTATGAGCTACTCAGGCTGGATACACATGTGAAGTGTTTATTAAAGGAGAAGTAAAAATGATGGAGGATAAAATAAATGGTGACAAAGAGAAGATAAATGTGTAGACTGTGGTCAGCTGAGATCTAGACAGACAGACACACACATACACACACTACAAATATGGAATTCAAGTAAGTCTTCTTTTAGACATTTCATTCTTATTTGTTGTTTCAAGATAAATAATTTTATCAAGCACTACCTGCAATAGATTATTAGATTCTCTGCAAGATAACTGGCCTTGAGTCAGCCTCGTAAGTTATTCATTCTCTAACAAGAAACATGTCTGAAAACTGGACTGGATGGTTGAGACAAACATCTACTATGAGTAAACATGATGGCTTTGCTTTTTCAAAAATCAGAACTAGTCATTTTGTCTGGTGAGGAGTCCTAAAAGTCTTTTTCTTAAAACAACTAATGAAGTCTGCCTCTGCAGTAAGATTATTTCAACCTTTTCAAAAAAAAAAAAAACAAAACAAAAAAAAACAGCTTGTTTTACGAATTTTCTAAAGAGGATGTGTCAACATCTTGAAACTGACAGGCTTGGAAGAAATGAGATTGTCACATGCAAAAACATATATATTTCTACTTAAAGACATTAACCTATGAATTTTAAAAGAAGTCCAGTTTCAATCTATAAAGCTAAACAGGCTTAAATCAAAATCATTTTAACTATTTTCAGATAAGAAACCATTTGTAGTGGTTTGATTTTTTTTTTTTTTTTTTTNTTTTTTTTTTTTTTTTTTATGGTAATTAAAAAAATCTTAAGTAATTTTTTTTACCTCAGAAAATTTCACCAGATTACTCAATATTTTACTTGTTCCTAGCAGGACTGTTTTTCTTTATTTTATGCAGACTTTACATGCTTCATCGCTTTACTCTAAATATTTGCCTTTTATGTTTACTCCATTGCACTTCATACTACCACAACACACACACACACACACACACCCCCATCAGATACATAAAACACTTGCACATGCACACACAGACCAGCAGACAGACGGACTCCAGCTCATTTGTTCATTTGCTAGCTGAAAAACTGAACAGATGATGGCTCTCCTTTCGGCGTGGTGCCGGTAGCAGCGGCAGTGGTTGGCGGCAGCGCGCTCATCATTCCACAAAACCCCAGCCAGATGTCCCCAAGCCTGGGAAGCAGGTGGGCTGGGGCCCCCCTCTGCCGCACCACGCCGGAGCTGGCAGCTCTTCAAACCTACTGGGTATAACCTTTAATTCACATGCTTTTCCTGGCACGGTGGGCCGAGGGGCCGCCATCTGCCCAGCCTGTTGTGGCATACAGAGAGAGAGAGAGGAAATGAAAGCGAGAGAGAACATGCATGGGAGAGGGGATATGTGTGTATGTGTGTGTGTGTGCATGTGCGTGCTTGGTGGCACAGTCTGTGACCAACTTGCCCAAAGGCCATTGCATAGAGTACTGCTCTTGTGTTCCATCAGCTTGGTACAAGACCTTGTAGAATCATAAGGCTCTCACACACACACACACACACACACACACACAAATACAGCTATATTGTAAGTGTGTCCAGCTCTCACACACGCCATCATTGTCCTGACTGAATAAAAGTTATAATGGCAGAGTTTGTCACAATACACCCTAAAAATTACTTTTAAGGACCATACCAGTGATTTTGTATGTTTGAGCCCAATAAATACAACCCGCATAAACGTTACATTACTCCCAACCATTTTCCAAAACATAGTACAACAGCAAATATGAGTTTTTTCCTGCCTTCCAGTGGTTTCAGCTCTTTCACACTATAAAAATAAACTTTTAGAGGCTTGAAATATGCTTAAGATAAGTAATCATAAGTAATCCATCGTAGCTTCAAAAAATAAATAGAAAATAAAAAAGAAAGTCTATTCAATTTTTTGTCAAAAAATGCATGTCTCCCCCAGACAGCAGGCAAAACATGGAATTTTAAGATGGGTGTATCACTTGAATATTTGATTCTGAAAGATTAGAGGATTTGGAAAAATATAATAATAATAAACTTTATTTATATAGCACTTCTCAAAACATAAGTTACAAAGTGCTTCACAAAGAGCGAAAAACAAATATCAATTAATCGCCATGATCACACCAAAACGTGTAACCTGAGCAGGAATCCAGACACACAAAGTACTTACAGAAAGTCATTACAGAAAGTCATCAAGACTAGAGACATCATGATAATGAAGAGCACATTCAGTCCAAAACAATTAAAATAATATAAAATAAATAATAAGATAAAAAAGCAGGAAAAGCTATTAAAAATGACCAAATACCAAATAATGTAAACTAAAATATGATTTTATAAAATGGTAACATACATGTTACATATGTGTGTAGTATTTATTGGGTTCAAAATCACCAGTATGGTTCTTTAATTGCTTCAAACATCAACACCTTGTGGCGTGAACAAATTGCTGTCTGTGGCCTCTTCATGCAGATGTTCGCCAGATGCAAGGATTTCCACTCAAGTCCAAAACAACTCTGATTATTTTACAGTATCCCTTTCATCTTTATTGCCTTCCAGTAGACTTTATCATGGAGGAAGGACGACGCTGTTTTGTTCCGAACAGATGTCATTAATAATCCCCAACATAATGAAACACAGCTGATCTCTGAGTCATAATACAGTCAACAAACAAGGCAACATGAACCCTGGAGGTGAGCAGGAAAATGGGGATGCGTGAGATCTACACACAGGAGGAGAAAAAAAAAAATGGCATTACAATGTCGGGAATTACTGCCAGACTGAATTAACTGATACAATCTATGGAAGGAGGAAAAAAAATGAAAGTGTCTTATCTCTCGCTGTGGTGTAAATATCAAAAATTGCTTTTGCTTAAAGTTGCCATTTTGATTGTACATCATTGTATGGTTTGAAATGAACAGGGTTTGATTGAAGGTGTTTGGAAAATAAGAGAAAGTTTAACAGTTAAGGTTCAGAATATATTTGGGGAGAAATTAATAAGAGATTTATGAAACGAACTCAAGTGTCTGACATCAAGTAGCATGACAAAAACTTTTAACATATCTATAATTAAATCTTTGAGACAACCATATGAGGCTGCAACAATATGATCGGCCTTAAACTAAACTTGTAGCTGTAGAACAAAGTTATTTGATCGTAAATGTTACATAAATTATCATTTCAAAACCAATTCTGTCTTTAATGTGAGACACAAACCGTGAGTTTACAGTATTTGGAGATTTGAAAATCGTCTGAAGCATGGACCACACCAATCATAAAACAAGTGCACTTACACTATGATACTAAATACAAATACTAGAAATAATACCAATCTAGATTTCACAGAGTTCGTAAATTGATGTCTGTGTCAGAGCTCACACAAGACAGACGCAAAGTCACCTCCTGTCTGCTCCAGCTTCAGAGGAAATGGGAGATAAAAAAGTGTGTGTCAAAGGACAAGAGGAAAAAAGAGAATAAGGGGGTAGAGAGGAAAAATACAGCGAGTTAGATTCAAGGAATTAAAGAGAAAATGATAAAGGTAGAGGAAGACAGAGAGAAAAAGAGGGACGAGACGATAGATGGTGAGCAATACGCAGCACAAGCAAGATAATGAATATTAAGAAAATGACAGAAATAGAAAAGGGAGCAGTAGAGAAATTGGGNTGCTGCTGCAGAGGGGCAGCCACAGGCCTGCTGTGCCATGCACGGCGGAGGCTCATCATTCAGCTAATTATGATCAGGCTTTTCCCTGCAGGCACAGCAGCGCTGGAAATGGAAAGTCTTTGTTCTCACACACCCCAATGCAAGAGATGGGGCATGGCGCCATGCAGATGAGACGTGTGTACGCTCCTATACACACATTCACACACACACATATATACATGCGCACAAACACAAGCATGCAGTCTCATTAACACTACATGCACGCACTGCGCCGCTCACTCCCACATGTACAGGGCAAAGAACACATGCAAACACACACAACCACCATCCACACCACACTTCTCTCTTAATGTGTGTTGCCAGCAGTTTATACATTCTCCCTCACACAAATACTCAGTCATGTAGTACCACACACAAACATACACAAATAAATATGAATACAAGAGATCATGTACATACAGACACAGAAAGTGTATACAGAAACACAAGAATCACATCTCAGTGGGAACGCACACAGAGGTTGAGTTTACAGTTACTGAGCAAAGGTACCGTCTCTACTATGAAACAGCACAGACTTCTGACTAAACCACCAAGATATTCCAAGATGTCTTTCAAGAAAACACAGATTACATTCCAAAAGCCAGGTCTGAACAATCAGACAATCAAACACATGCACTATTCTTAAGCATTTGTTTGGTTGCCCGATTGTTCAAAGGCAAAAAGTAGCTGTCAAGTACCTGGATGACTGAGAACCTTCATAGATACGGTACATACAGATTATGTTTTTACTCTAACTAGATGTCTCATACAGTGGCATACAGATATTATGCAAAGATTTTCTATGTTTCTATCTTATAACAGCTATGTGTCATTGGCAAATAGTGACAAAGAGTTACATAAATATACAATGTTGTGCTTTTATACAAACTATTGTTTCTGTTTTTTCAGGAAGAGAGCATTGTAGCCCCTGACAGAGAAGAATCTCCTGGAATGGCTCTGAACTACTCTCCTTCTCTCCTCTCTTGTTTACAGTACAAACAGATCTGCCTTTCATGAATAAGTGGCTCCTCAGACTCGTGCAACGTTAAATGATATCCCCCTGCTCTCAGAAAGAGGTGTGTATCACAGAATAAGATCCCCAAAGCAGAAAGGACTTGAGAGGAGAATGCCAAAGTGCTGCTGGGGATGTTTCCAATTCAGATGTGTAGTCACGCAAATTCATCAAACATTTGTATACTGTAAATAAAGGATTTTACCCTTAATAAAGCATTATAATGTTTACATTGAATGAAATATTCAATGCCAAGATGCCGTTATTGCAAAGCTGCACATTAAATAAAATGGAAATCATGTAGATGTCTTGTGCCTTATTTTAAACAAATTCTCCAAAACTCAGCCAGACATATCTGGTATCCTTGAAAACTTTGGAAGCTCCATAAGGGTTTGGAATGAAATTATGTAGCAATGCTTGGTTACACAAGATGAATCTATAAAGAAGAACCCACCAAAGGGTCCAGAGTTTCATCTCAGCATTTCATTACAAGTATGAAATCAGTGAATAATATTGAATAAATGGCTGTGATGTTAATCAATTAAAGCCAGATCCAGTTCTTACTTTTAGCAGATTGATGCACTGAATCCACATAATTTATAATAAACATATTCTAATTTTGAATATATATCTTTTACCACACAACACACCTTGAACCTTTCTGAAACTTCTTGCTGCACAGACTCTCATTACAGCAAAATCAATATGCCACAGAATGGGACACCTCAGTGGGGGAAATTATGAGCCATTACCAAGCAAATGCCTTTTTGTGTAATTATTACATGCCGGATGTGGTTACAAGCCATTAAATAAATATCCCATTCACACTGTTCATGCATATTGAACATTTTAATTCACTACAGCCAGGGGTTTTGATGGACAGATGATGATGCTTTAAGGTCTGTCCTGCAGGGATACGATGATGCGTAGTGAAATGTACAAATATGTTTTTACATGGAATATATATAGAAATGAATTGACAAATATGCACTCATTTTAGATCATGTACCGTTGGCTAGAAAACTAAAAAAAAAAAAAAGGTGTTCAAAAGATGTAAAATACTGAAATATATGAAGTAACAACAAAATGTGAATACAATTGGCTGGATAATTAAGCAGTTAAATTAATTGGAGATTATGGAGGATTGCTTGCAATCAAACCAATGATCTTGTCGAAAAGGCAAGGCCAGTATTTACCATAACACACTGAATGATTATTTCTATTTAATTAAAAAATGTAGGTATTTCTGGGTATAGACAGTTGAGAATATAAGGCTCTACAAAACAGATTTTCACTTGATATGCACAGCAATTTCATATTCAGCAAAGTTAGTGTATAATATGTATTTAAAGACTTCTCAAAGTGCCTAGATTATTTGCAATCATATCAAGATGAAGGTTAATTAAGTTATTTTGCTTCAGTGTCATTTAATTGCACTGCAGTTCATGCTACATGTTCTGATGGGACATGTTGTAACCTAATGTTAGCCAAACAGCACTTTACCTAAGAAATGTATGTCTCATGCCACTCATATCTCATTGTTACATCATGTTGTCTCTAGATTTGTCACTGTACCTTACTGGTGTGCTCCAGCCAAAGTGTTTCTATGACAGCAGGAAAAAAACCTTTTGTCAACTTACTTTCTTTGGTTATTATGTGTGAATGGGTTAGCTGTGCATCTTGATAAATTTATTGAAAAATCATGTTTGGAATTTAAGAAAATAAGGCCTTATTTACACCTTGCATCAAAATGTGATCTGCATCCAGATACGTTATCCAGATAAGGAGAAAACACATTGTTGTAAGGTATAAATGCAAAACACTTATGGTCTGAATTCAATCCAATTTGCCAGACTGCACGGATGTGGTCTGGTTCGCATTCTGATCGGATCTCAGTCAAAACTATCCAGGTGTAATTGCACAGCTGGGAAATATTTGTCACCCCACAGATATTCCCATTTGCTGTTGTCAATAAAGTTCTTTTGAATAATGATTTGCGACATGCCTTAACTGAGTATACCTGCATCTGGAACACTAATAGCAACTGCATTGCAAAAAAAACCAAAAAAAAACAAACAAAAAAAACAAAATTATTTTTAAAAAAAACAGGTGAAGCTCTTTTAGGAGCAAAAATGAAACATGAGTTTTAGATGCATAAAGACCCACCTACTGACATCCAATCACAATGCAGGTAGAATCCAGATAAAGACAAAGCTTTTTAATGCAAGTTGTAAATGCAAGTGTCAACATCAGATATCACTATCCAGATAATGTATCGTGATATAAGGATCACATTTTAATGCAAGAGGCAATCACACAAATGCAATTCAATATTGAACTTATGTTGTTGACACGACATTTTGAATGGAAGCAAAACAATTAAGCAAAACATTTTCCCACTGCAAGACCTATTGTATGCTCAAACTCTCTCCAGGGTGAAAGTTAAGACTCATTACAAGACAAGTGCAGCCAACAGCGTCTGTGTAGAAGCTATACTAAGCCTGTGAGTCAACCTCAACTAAATAACAGTAAAACCAAAGGCGCATTCAAGAGCAAAAGCTACACATCTCTTTGATTTCATTCGGAAGCTAAGAAAGCCACACTGGGAAGGCTGTCATTGTGGTGGAGTGTATATGAGTTTGGGGGGACATGATGGCCAAACTAGACTCCTTTAACTCTCTCTCCATCCATTTATGAAGTGTCTTAATGCCTGGCAGAGTTAGCCAGAGGCATGGAGAGAAGGCTGGACAGCCACAATGTGACCTGTGAGCCAAGCAACCATTCAGCCAATGCCGGCAAGAGTCTCCGTCACGCTGCCAGCTTGCTGTTTTCTCCTAGTAGCTAGTGTGGGATTGTTTACAGCTCTTTTTATAGTCCAGTGAATAAGCCCTTATTTTCTCCCAATCTACCCCTGCTGGGAGAGCCAGCCCAGACAGTGGGAAGTAGCCCTTGGAAGTCATAATTATATTTGGCAATGTGTGCAGAGCCAAATACACACACACACACACACACACACACACACACACACACACGCAGGCACACACAGATGTGTTTATACATGTGCATCATACTCAAAGACACGTGAAAGAAGTTGCAGACATACACACTAAGACATATTTGTCTATGGATGATACTTAACACACATCCAACATGCTTACCTGCAATCTGAATCCAGTAAAACTACATCTACAAATACACAACTACTACACATACCCCACTCTCAGGCACCCCCACAGAAAACCAGCATGCGCAACCATAAAGGAACTGAGACTCCTCCACAGTCTTGTGTCGTTGCTTGAACCTGCCTCCCTCTCTGCCTGAAACATATGTTTAACAAGCACTGTGGCCCATTTGGCTCACTCCCTCCATCAGATGAGGAGACTCAGAGGGCTTAAAGATCGCAGGCTGCATGAGGACTGCATATCTATTGCCTGATTTGGCGTCCTGCCGTCCTACCAACCAAGACCAAGACCACCAATTAGAGCCGCGCTATTGCTGAGTCATTCAAAACCAGTTTCAGCTGTTACTTAGATTCTGCAGCTCTTTATGGTATAAATGTTTGTGTATGGGATAGATGTTTCCAATATTTATATATCAAATCTTTTTTTTTTTTTTCCTTGTGATGGCTGACAGAACAAAAATTGATTTAAAACCACTTCCCCTTTGAGTGGAGAATTAGCATAGCATAATGTACTCATGAATACAATTAATGTTCTAACACTGTTGGCTACATCTGTACATTCCCGGGAATCTGTGTTGTTGACTGAAGATTAAATGAATATATATAAGAAGTGTAAGAAGACATTTGGGTGGCATTGAGGCTCATGGTGAAATAATGGGAACCGTGGGTGTAATCGTTTTGCCCTTTTCTCCAGCGGCAGGTCCAGGGGTCTGCTTAAGTGCTCTTTGTGTGTGCAACTTGTGTGAATGTACCATAATCTACTTCTTTTCAAAAATCCAATTTAGCCTTTCAGAGTAAAAGCATGAAATAAAATGAATAGGCCATTATTTGTGACACAGAAAATTTGCACTGGGGGACTGTGCATGAATCCAGGTTGAAATTTGTGCTGAACTACAACTGGACTTTTTTTTTTTTTAAAGGATTATATTCTCCTCCTCCATCTCACATTCTCTACTTTTCACTTGTATTTTAACAAAGATATTATGGTTAACTTTAAGCAACAGTAAATAAAATCCGAGGAGAAACAAATTCGGAGAATCTTTTCATATTCTGCTGATACTTTCGTGGCATAATAGGGGAGGATGAATTGGTTCAAGGCTCTAAGAGGAAACTGCTGGAGCTCCACAGGAATCCCATTTATTTGTGTTTGCCACTCCAGTTCTGTTATCATCACAACGTCTTCCTCTACAAATCTGAGTTAACATGGACGACCAAGATGGAATTTTTTTTCCATCTACTGCCACAGTTTCTACAACAGATCAAAGTGATGATTTTTGATTTTCCTTATATATGTCTCCAAGAAGCAACATAACTAGTAACATAACAAGTACAACAAGTTACAATGTGCAATGATTTTAGATTTCTCTGATTCCTACTTTTAACTCTGTATAAGTGCTATACCCTTTAAAATAGCACATCCTCAATAACAAGTTTCACATTTGAATGCAGCTAAATTGCTTTTATCCAGAGAGACATGCATGAAAACACCCACTGTCACCTCTTTGTTTCCTCTATCACGACTCTTGCCAGGAATGTCAGTTACCATCAATCAAAGCAACAAAGGCTCAAGCTAATTGGAATCCTATCTGTGTCAGCTGATTAATGCTTGATTGCTGGGTGATGTGGATAGATTGTACATGACATGGTCAGCATGGCAGCTCCTGGGAATATCTCTGTCCTGCAGACAGGTAATGTACCTGTGTCCATATTGTAATATTACTCTCAGAGTTTGAAAATGTTTTCCTATATGACAAATGTACACAATTTACCATTGCTGTTAGAGACAAAGTGTTTCTGTGTCAGTTGTATTTGTCATGAAGTTAAAATGGAAGTAGAAAGCACTCATTAGAGCACTCCCCCGTCAAGCCTGAACAGGGACGGATTATTAGTCAATCTTGGCTGAATCTGGCATATTTACATTTTGATTGTTAATTAATATGCATTGTCCCCGTTTAAATAAAAAAAAAAAGAAGAAAACAAAACTTTCTCGACCTGCCCCCTGATCTAGATCACCAAGTTTCATTAAAACTTTTTGAGTAATCCTGCTAGCTAACAAACATACAAATAATCTCACTCAAGTTTAAGATGTTTTAAGTTGTTGGGAAACACCAAATAATGGACCATAAATAACACTACGGTTATTTTCCACAGTGACCATAATATACATTTGAGTGACATGTGACTGAGCCCCGACACTTGAGCACATTTGACAGGTCTCCTTGCTAATGCTAAACTATGATTTAATGTGACTGACTAAGCAAAGCAGAGGTCAGTTCTTTAGGGTGTAACAGCTCCATGTGTTACACGGTGAGCACAGTAATGCAGGGTAAGACGTAAGAGGCCTCTGCTCTCATACATCATGTAATTGTTGAGAAAATGTTCACTATGTACTAATTTGATCATTTGATAAATCAAGTGTCCATTTTTCTGTCACTTATTAAAACAACGTGGTAAAATTACATCAGTTGTGTTTCAGATCAAATTATGAAAACAGTGCACTGATAAGTTTATACAGATCTCATGACTGAACAGAATTAGCAACAATAAAAGTGTTAAACTTGCAAATTAGCAGTATATGCTAATTAAAATATTCCTCAACATGCTCTGTTATTAACATTTATTTGCAGTTTTGCAACTCATTATCATATATGACAAAACGACAGGAATAGAAAAAAAGGAGGAAAAGAGAATATACAATTAAATCCTTATCAAAGCTGAAATCCTTATCAAAGAGAACAAGGAGGTGTAGGGTACGTGGGAGACAGGGGAGGGGGGAGTTGGATAAGCTCACCCAGGCTTTGGGGTGATTCAGGGGGCAAGTATGCAGGAGAATGCTCCCTGATTCACCCTGGTACTGGCTAGTGATGAGGCCTGGGATCTGTCTGGCTCACCCTATGTTACACTATCTGTGGCTGAGGGAGGAGAGGGTAGATCAGGGTTAGGTGTGTGTGTGTGTCTGTGTGTGTTGGGGCAGTTATTGTTAGGGTTAAAACACGTGGGGGTGGGGTAAGGATATACGTTGTATATGTGTGCCAGTGTTAGGAGGGCAGATGACCTGGGAAACTCCCCACTGAAACGACTGACTCATTTTACAGACAGACATACAAAGGCAAACCACACACTCCTGTCACACACAGGTTGCACACACACATACAAACACACACGCTAACATATTCACTGAGCAGGTCTATTTAGACAACCACTCAACACCTGTAAATGATTTCCAGGGACCTCTTCACGCTGTGTGTCACATTGGTCAAGGTGATGGAATGACGAAGACGAGGCATGAGGAAGGTCATGCTGCCATTGTGTGTGTGCAGGTCATACATAGCTGAGCTTAAGGAAGGATACATTTCAGCCTAAATCTTATTAAAACACCAGCTGTTTTTAGCTTAACATGAAAATATGTTTGTAAGTCTTTGTATACTTTTTTTTAATGCTTGCTAAGCCAACATTACACCTTTTGGCAAATTACTTCATATGAGGATAATTAACAAATATAGGCGTGAAAATTGAAATGTGCTGATGTCAACATGTTCAGGAAGTAAAGTGAAATATAAAAAATGAGAACTTTTTTGAGCTTTTCCAGTATGTTTTTCTCACAGGCTTTTTAATAACAATAATGATTCGGTTTGCAAACAACTAATATTTGTCAAATTTGTTGTTAGCTACACTTGTTATTGATATATTTAAGTGAAGCGATACTTTGCTGTGACTGGTCATATGTTGTATTTACAAGCTTAAAAGGAAAAATCCAAGCATACAATATGTGATTGCACAATTTATTGTAAGCATCAAATTTGTTGCAGTGGAGATAAGCAGCGGATAGATAGCTCAATGGCCAGCCAGAGGGTTGGCTTTTTTTTGTTTTGTTTTGTTTTTTGGTGTGTGTGTGTGTGTGTGTGTGTGTGTGTGTGTGTGTGTCTGTGTGTGTGTGTCTCATAAGAAGGCCACAGGTGTGTATTGTCTAATCCCATCATTAAAACAGGTCTGGTAGATTTAAATTTAATGACACACACCCTCTGTGGCGTAGGAGTTTTCCTCGTATTATGTCTGTTTTGGCACTAAATGTAAATGGCACTTTGGCACTAATTGTAAATGGCACTTTAGCTTCAAGGCGTGTCAGCTCTCCATCTTTCACTTTCACTGTGTGTGTGTGTGNGGTTTATAGGAGGATATTTAGAAGTCAAATGCAAATATAACAGGAAGTTTTTTTTACCACTTTAGAGAGTTGACACCTGTGTAAACTGCCATGTCAGTCAATGTACACACACACACACACACACACACACACACACACCGACAGCTGTGAGACTCTGTGATACTCCATGCTTTTTATACACAATGACCTCAAGGACCCTCTTGATGATATGACACACTTTGTAAGGTGCAGCTCCATTGGGGCTCTATGTGTTGCTTCTGTAATTAATATTTCTGATTTTTTTTTTCTCAATACGTTAAGAATGACAAAAAAGTGTTAAAGAATTGTGCTAATCTAAATGTAGCATGCTATTTTGTCCAAGGTGAAGTAGCTTTAGCCAAAGCATCACATAAGCAGCACCAATCAACATAATACTTTGATGCATTCAATGGTACATCTCTCTACAAAATAGAATAAATGAACTGGAGCTTAAAACACTTTCTGGAAAAAAAAACAGGCCACTTACCTTTTGGAAAGAGACTGCAGAGCAACCAGAATCCAAAACCAATTAATTAAAAATTCAACATTAACAATTGCAGACCTGATGGATTACTGAGTTGAAAAACACCAACTGCAGACTTGATGATTTATAAATTCAGAAACTCGTAATACCTTAAAAGAGGGATTTTTACCAACCTGGTTGTTTAAAAGTTGCTCTTATTAATTTATTAATGATCTATGAGAAGTTTAAAAATTATTCATTATCCATTATTGAGGCTGTTATTTACAATTAATAAACCTTTTTTACAATAAACATACATTATCTGAATTGTTCTGGTTGACAACACCCGTCCTATCATGTGAATGAATATTTTTAAAGTCAAAAGTGGTTGTCGTGAAAACAACTTGGAATACTCACCATTTCCTGTTGTCTTGCTGCCCTGTGACAAGACGATTTTCTGGCCCATACATCTAGAATGACAGAGGTGCAGCGATAAAAAACTGAAACCAGAGAAAAGTTCTTCCTGAATAGCACTATTCTTCCTCTAAATTCTCTCTGACTGAACAATATCTGCCCTGACCTCCGCTGACCTCTGGCTTAAGGGGCCAGAAAAGAGAGAGTGGACAGTGGTGTGCACATAGAGAGGGTAGTGTTATGCATTTGGGGACACAGAGAGAGAGAGAGAGAGAGAGAGAGAGAATAGAAAAGGGAGTCTGTCCCTTGGGTACAAGCCTTGTGCCTCTAACTTCTGAATCAAAGAGCAAAGGGCACAACCATGGTCTTTGAAAGCCGTTACTGACTCTCTGACTACCTTAAAAATGTTCCAAGGAGCTGACCTGTCATTTTTCTGCTCCATCAGAGGTTTGCAAGAGTTGATTTCCATTTAAATACTCTTTAATGAGCTAAGGAGAGTCTTTGGCCAGGAAGGAAAGCTTGTTTTTCACACCTATGTGATTTATCATAGCCTGGTTCATTAAGGTTCATTTCCCCTCTTGGTATGGTTTGTTTGGATGGGTCTAAACACAGGGTGTGGACCAAACCAACTGCGCCAAGAGTGATTTGAGAAGGTTCAATTTCTAAGCAAATTCTGGAGCAGTTTGTTAGCCCCAATTCTGTGGTTCCATGTTTCTGACTTATCCAGACAAAAACCCTTCTTACTGTTTTATTTGTGTTGCGGTGTGAGTGCAGCGATTGTTCTCGTATGACTTTTGTTAATATATTCTGGTTTACTTTGATTGCTTTTTGCATGAAACCAAACCAAACCAAGGGGTAAATGCAAAATTTTAACAATCTAGTCCCTGATTCAGACCACAGCAAATGAACTACAGGTCTGGAAATGCCCTTGATTGCAGTCAGACATGTACAGGTGGAGTCAGACTAAACTGGACCAGTAAACAGAGAAAGACACAAAGACTAAGACTGGCACATACAGCTTATACAACAAACTCCACAAAACTCAGTCTGTGTTCTGGCTCGTTACCTCTGCGTAATGTGACATCTGTTTGAGTTTGATTCACCCAGAAAGAGGAAACAAATGAGAAGATAGAGAGGTGAACAGAAAGATTGATAGCCACCATCTTCTTGGCTCATGTATCATCTGCCATCGTCACTGTTGCCAAAACACAGTGACTAATGTTTCAGCCTGTTAAATGTCATCGCTAATGATGTGGGTTAGCTGCTAATGTAACTAATGTGTTGTTCCTGAGGGCTTTGGTATCCTGCCCAGGTCAAACCAGTGCCTGTTAAAGGGGGAAATGGAAGAATGGCTGCTTCCACTTTGCAATCATTCAGCATCTGTCAGTAAAATTAGGTCAGCGCAATTTAAGAATCTTTAATAGAGGACACAGTAAATTAAAAAGCACCTTTGTTGAGTTGTTATTTAGTGTCCCCATGGAAAATGTTCTGCTATCTGTTGATATGTGCTGAATCAGATACATCTCAACATGCATTTTTTGCACATTTATACATTAAATCACTCTCTTTTCTTGTTTTGCTTCTGGTAAAACACAGTGTGCTTGAATTGAATACAGAAAAGGGGGAGGGGGGGCATAAAGGTAAAACAGTAAAACAGACAAGATAACAGGAAGGAGAGAGGATAGAATGTGGAAAATCATTGCATCACTGCAAGTTATCAAATCCATGGATGGTTGATGCTAATCCTTCCTGACAAATAAAATCCCCAAATATCCCTTTTCCCTGATAAATACATCACATCACGCAAGCTAAAGATACCCTAATTGCTGGTTTATGCATCTTTTAGGGCTTGAAAAACTACATCCATGTTTAAAAAGATCACTCATACACTCCTACAAACAGTTATTCAACAAACAATGAAGTAAAAGTGTTTTAAATGTGAGTGGGAACCACTTACATGATGAATTACTGAAGGTTTCCTCCATGAGGAGAAACTGATCGGAGAGATTTATGGTTGAGAAGCGATGGAGGGAGCCGCTGATGCTTGTCTAGTCTCTGGAATGATGCTTCACAGAGACACGGAGAGGAGGAACGAGAGAGAAAGAGCTGAGATCTCCTTTCTTAGTGTAGTAAACCGACAACCTGTTGAAGGTATTCCCTCAGGTAATCCCACGCTCACTAGTGCATAGCCAAGCACACTATTGTGAGAAACACAGCAACTCTGCTTTGTTTCTCGGAGGCCTCTCTTTGCTCAATGGCTATCACTTTGTCTTTCTCACAAATAAAGGGCGCAAAATGAGCAAACACGTTAGAAAATGTAAGAATTTTGACTTATGTTGGATATTTTCTGGTTTATCTTCTGAGATACTTAAAAGCACTTTAAACTACAACAGGATTCACATGAGCACCTACAGCGCTGGCCAAAAGTATTGTACCCCCTGTATTTTTGTGTAAACTTTTCTTTCTGAGTTAAAACACGACTCCAAACACAACTACATTTATTTATTTTTAGTGTTAGAGTACACCTGAAAAAAAGCCAATAGTTCTTAATAGTGTTAAGTAGGAAGACACTTTTGACATTAAGATTTGAAGAAGAATACCAATATTATTAGTATGGATCAAACAGAAAGTTAAAACATCTTCTTTGAGGGTCAGAGCAAACGGTTTTCACATTTCAAGTGCCTTGTAGAAATACTGTAGTCATATTACCTACTCTGAAATCCAAATTTAAGTCTAAAGAATAGCTGAATATTCTGAACGAATACTCAACTACTTGTAACACCAATAAATGAATTTTGTTGTGTTTGGAGTGGTACTTTGGTAAAGTTTATACAAAATTACAGGGGGGTGCAATACTTCTGGCCAGCGCTGTACCTCCACCAAAGCCAAACAAGCCAAGACAAGAATTTTGGATCCTAACTCAGCTCCACACCAAACTGTCCCTATTCGTAGCCTATCATGGGTTAAATGTGCCTGTTTATTGTTTTGTTTTGAATTGAGACTGACCTGTTACTATTAAGCTGACCAAAATCAAAAAAAAAAAAAANAAAAAAAAAAAAAAGAAATAATAATAATAATAATAATTATTATTTTGCAATGTTATGAAACCATTAAAAAAAGTCTTAAAGTCCACCCCTGGATCCAGATCAGCACAAAAACTTTAATGGGTGCTTCACCAAGTTTCATCAAAATCAGTTTAGAACATTTTGAGTATTGCTGTGAAACAAACCAACCAGCAGATGCAGGTGAAAATCTCCATAAGTGATTTAGTTTAACAGTTACTTGTTGCTTGATCTAAACAGACAAACTATGGCCAAGACTGGAATTAGTCACTGAAGTTTGTTCACCAAAACTTAGCCATGATACATGCTGCAGCTTTTATTGGCTGGATAAACATTTGAAAGGCAAAACAAATGGATGCCCAAAACAATCAGCCTTTGAGAATCTAGCATAAGTGGCCAATAGTTATTTGCTTAATGTGCTAACAGAGTCCTCAGCGCTCTCCATTTCTATTAATCTGTTGTGTACAAGAGGTCCGATTCTCAGGTGACTCAGTCACAAGTAGTTCCATGTTGGATGGTTTACTCAGGGTGTCGACTCTCCTGGGAATTGAAGGATAGGATGTCAGCTGCTGCTTCCTGCTTCAGCCAGTAACAGGAACTGGCTGTGTTCCAGTGTGTGTGTGTGTGTATGTGCTGTCAGACAGAGAACTGGGCAACAAGCCCAGGTGCAGCAGAGCCCAGGTGTTCTTCCATGAAGAACACAATGAGAGTGTGCAAACATGGAGGGACGGACAGGCAAATGGAGAGGGACTGGTATCACAGTGCACACCTGTTGAGCACCTGCCCTATGTGCATAATGTCACAGTGGTAATAGATGCAGCATTGTGTACACACAAACACACACACATTTCTTTCAAATCACAAACACTGTACATGCTAGAAACCGATCAGCGCTTCTCGAGTGTGAGTAACTACTAGTAATTTGTAAAGTCATTAGGCTTCCTGTGATCAAGTATCGACAGACACAAAAGTTTAGAGTCTTCTGAACTTTTCTGTCACTTTCTCCCTGTCATTCTCTCCTCTCCCACTGTGTTCTTCCTTCTCTGTGTCATTAAGCAGCGCATCAGGAATTAAGAAGTTGATGGGAGGATGTGATTCGCAGCAGAATCCACTAAGTCTGGCATTACCACACACCTCACAAAGCACGGGGGAGTGACTAATCCACCGCAGAGCACAATCCTGCTAATGCATTCATATCAGACTCGGGCAACAGAGGTCAGCTGAGAATTAAACATGGAAGTATTACTGTCAAGTTCAGCGCTGATGTGGTCTTGTTTGCTTCTCCAGTTAAAATCTGCAGATATTTGGGTGGGTGCTGCACTCCTTTGGTGGAGAGGAAGATCATTTGTAAGGCAAAGACCTCTATGAAAAACAGAATAGATAAAAATAAATGGTGATGGTTTGGATTATAGTTTGTGAACTACAACATAATAGTAGTTATATTTAATGGGTACCAGTAAATACTAACTACTGGAGCGACAAATTTTAGAATTGTTTTTTCAACCTTCCAAGCAGCCATTGGTTTCAGTTAATTCCAGTATACTGTATAAAACCAACTTGTAGAGACTGGAAATGTGTTTGTGACAGTTGATTCATCACAGCAAACACAACATCTATTAAAGTTTTTGTCATTGCAGCTTTATTTAACCGGTTAAATGGATTCTTCCCTGTAAGCTCCAACTCTCACGTTTTGAATCATTAAACCTTAAAGGACCATACCAGCCATTTTGCATGTTTGAGCCTAATATATTCAATTTTCATACACATAACATTACTGACAATGATGTCCCAAAGCATACTACTGGAACGCTAAATTAAAAAAAAAATTTCCTACATTCCAGACCGCCATTGGTGGAGTGATCTGAAAATGCTTCCTAGTGGTGCATTCAAGCGCTGTAGTGAAGAACTGACAACAGGAAGCATTTTCAGATCACTCTGCACTTTTTATTGCACTTAAACACTAAAATTACGTAACTTTGAAAAAAATCTGAATACATGTCTTGTTCGCGATGATGGATTACCTATCCCAAGAACATTTCAAGCATCAACAAGTTGATTTTAATAGTGTACCAGAATGAACTGAAACCAATGGTGGTCTGGAAGGTAATAAAAAAAATTTAATTTGCTGTTCCAGTCGTATGCTTTAGAAATGATTGTCAGTAACGTTATGTGTATGAAAATCAAGTATATTGAGGTTCAAACATGCAATATGGCCGGTATGGTCCTTTAATCACATTTTGAGTCATTAAACCTTAATCCACCTTAATCTTAATCAGAGATGAAGGTATTTACATTATAGCATCAATGTCACTCAGAATGACTGACGGACAACCACATATTCACACTGTACCAACAAATGCTTACAGAATAATTGTCTTCATAATATATTAAACTACTTGAAACGTTATACTACACCATCTTTGTCTGAAAGGTAAATTTTACCATGGTAATGTCTGACAGTGTATCAATAGAAACCCAAATGTTTTCATTTCTAATCAGCAGCAGAATAGTAGAAGAGTGAAATTAGTGCAGGAAAGCAGCAAATCAATGGTGTGTGTGTGTGTGTGTGTGTGTGTGTGGGGGGGGG
>VXCM01000088.1:430721-483884 GCA_014773175.1 Lucifuga dentata | reverse complement strand
TTTTCATAGATTTTCATTACGACATGATGATGTGTTTTGTGTGTGTGTATTTGTTTTGGATTCAATCCCCACCCTCCCCCCTCCATCTCAGAGGCGAGAAAGTTCTCATTGTGCTCCTTATATTAATCCACATCCACATCCATGTTAATCTCGGTGCTGAGGTTGAGGTAGAAGAAGGCGTAGACACAGAGCACAAAGAACAAAATTGCTGCAATCACCAGGAATGCATCCTGAGGGGAAAAGAACATTTATTTTGGGATTTGATAACAATAGTTCACAATTCTAGTTCACAGCAGACAGTGACAGGCAACACGGGGTTAGAGAGGTGAGATAACATGCAACAAGGAACCCTGGCCAGATTTGAACTGGCAAGACTGTGGTTACGTGGTATGTATCCGACTAACTGCTGGGCACCTAGACACCCCTGACCTGTTTATTTTTGACTTTGCGGGCTTTGTGATGGAGCAGATGTGTTAGAGAGCAGCAAACACACTGCAGCTCCATCTACACAAGATAGAACAGAATCAAGTACTGTGCTGTACAGCTCCAGACACACACACAGCTTATTAAGAGTTCAGGCATTGTCCTACAGCGCCATCGAAAGTCCCGGAATTGAAGTGTGCAGTCATCATGAAAGCATGATGAACGTGAATGCCAAGACATGCAGATGTTTTGGTGCTGTGCACGTCTGTATAGCATAGCATAGCATAGCATCCATGTTAAGTATGTGACCCAGCTGTGACCCAGCTCTGTGTTTCTTTGGAAGGGTGGAATAGTCTGTGTCGGGTTCAGGGATTTGCTTCATTAGCCATGTATTAGAACATTTCCCCCCAAAAACAACAAAGACTAGATAGAAGTTGAATTTGGGATTCAAGTTCAGCTAGATGACTGAACATCACAGTCAAGATTCAAAATTTTTTTCCCCCAAATCAAGAAAAGATTTTCAAAATCTTCAAATAGAAATCCGCTTGCATACACAATGCAGCCTACATCATGCATTTATACTAGCACATAATGAAATCAGTGTTCTTTTGTTTCTGTTTTTCAGTTGATGCAAGTGGACACATTAAGAAGTAAAATCAGGCTCAGAGAGACTTCACATTTCTGAAACTAAGCAGTGTGTGACCACAGCACAATAATCATTTCTATCTCCAG
The DNA here is from genome assembly GCA_014773175.1 of Lucifuga dentata. Taxonomy (NCBI): domain Eukaryota; kingdom Metazoa; phylum Chordata; class Actinopteri; order Ophidiiformes; family Bythitidae; genus Lucifuga; species Lucifuga dentata. Next base: position 482,729 of record VXCM01000088.1, on the reverse strand, counting down.
TCATCCACCACAGAGCTCCTGTCATTTTTACTGAGAAGTTAAACTTTCTTCAACTATATGGCCTATTTTTTAGATTTCTTTCTATTGGTTAATTGTCAGACAAATTGTAGGCTTTCCAGAGGAGTGGCATTCGACTTGAAAATGGGAATTTGGAGCGCTCGTTCATTATGTGGCGCTCACACGATTACAATCTTCATCAGCTGGAGTTTCATTAGGGCCACTCAGAGTATTGAACAATGCCAGTTATTCTTTATCACGAGAACTCATTAGCAGCAAACTTTCTAATCAACACTGGAGAGCTTGGAGGGCTTTAACAGAGTGTAGAGTTCATTCTGATTGGAGGTTATTCAAAAAGAAATATTTGATTTAAATGTGGAACTCAGTTTTAACAAGCAAACTGGGCCACAAAAACAAAGGTGTGATGACAATAAAAAAAATGTGATTTCAGTCTTTGGCATCCTACAATTAAGATTTTGACAGATATCTGTAATTTCATGTGAGTTCTGGGGTGATTCATACAGAGTTTCTATTCTATTTGTGGATTCTTTGAGACATTTTGGGAAGAAATGCTTTTCTTTCAGAACGAGGCTTAACTCAGTCAATCATTTATATGCAAATTATACTCCATTTTTTGTCTGTACTACAATTAAAATAAAAATGCGAGTTAGCTATATACTGTATATATATGTATGGGGAAAAAAAGCCAGCTGGGGAAATGTGCATGGTGATTGCTTACTGTGATTACAAGGCAATGGATTATTTACATGCTTGCCTAAATCAATTTACAATCATAATCTAGAACTGCTACTTGGAATATGCCAACCTACACTGATTTCGATCAACTTATGATGTTTGTATGACATCTGGGAAAAAAAACTATTTATTGCCTTAATCTGAGTACAATCAAAGTTTTAACTTAAATATAAAAGTACTGAATACGGCTGTGAATCGATTTTTTAAAAATTAACTAATTAATCAGATAGATCTGAGATTAATTGCGAATAATCACAGAAAATTGTAAGCTTGTAATCATTTTTCACTGAATCACCAAATTAATGTACATTAATTCCCTGTTTAAAATCCCTGTTTTATCTGCTTTATTGAATTGTTTCTTTAGTTTATCACAGAAACAAGAGGCCCCACAATGAATTAATTTGATTTATTTTATCTTAAAGGAGTGACTTTATTTTGTAATGATTTCATTGCACTTATTTTCATGATATACTTTCTTTTGGGCTAACTAACACTTTTATTGAGTTCAGAGGACAAACTAGACAAACTACCTTGGTTGATATGTTAAAAGATGCACGCATGTCATTCATGCTTCAGCCACATGGTGGTAACTGCCTGGTCAAGGCTGACATGTTTTTGATGTAAGGAAAATCATCTTATTCTGAAAATATGACTTTGTTCAAGGGGAAGTTTGTCTTATTCTGAAAAGACTGAATTCTGTTTGTGTGTTACGTGCAGCTACGGAGAGCAACGCAACGCAGTTAAGCAAAAGTGAGGCTAAAAGGCTGTGAAGAAACCATTTAAAATTCTATTTTAAAAGTAACCTTTTAAAAATAACCTTTTAAAATAGAATTTTTCATCTAAAAGGCTTATCTTTTTCCTTCTCCATAATTACCGTGAGCGTATAACATTAGACACAGGAAGTGGGAGAAAAACAAAAACATTAGCATAGCCTCAGGAAGTGAAAGAGCGGCTGCGTAGCATTAATTTTTTTTGAACGTGCTAAACAGTCCACATTAATCTCAAAAATTAACGTGTTAATTTTCCCAGCCCTAGTATTGAGATTGTAATGTCCTATTATACTGCATGTTCAGGGGTGACGGACCAAAGTGATAATAAGGACAAACAATGAGAAACTGAAACCAAGACAAACTAATTGAACCATTCAAAAGCATGCAGAAATGTTTAAAAAAAAAAAAAAAAAAAGACTGCCTTCATTACAGTAAATGCCAAACACAGCATGCACATAGAGCACAGTGCAAATTCAACCTGCCGGCCAAACTGCAGAGGCAATGATAGAATGAAAAACAAGAGTTAACAGTGAGAATGAGAGGAAAACAAGCAAGTGATAAGGTTCTGCATAAGCGAGGGGTGNGTAAATAATTCCTCTCTGAATAAGGGGATGGGGGGGGACAATTAAAAGGCGTCACAGTGTCCACAGCTATCTGTGTACAAGTCATACTGCCTCGTCATCAGCAGCAGCATTGGTCTTCATTAGCCTTAGCACACATTTATCTGCTTCCCTCCAAACAGCTTAAAGTCACTGCTTAATTGGAAAACTTTTAAATTTCATGCACTTTAGTTTCATATATTAACCGCCAGGCTTCCACCGCTTGATTTATTTTTCTACTTTGCCTAGGCCTCAGAGAAAAGAGAAGCGTTATCAAATCATGGAGGCTTGATTGTTTTTTTGCTTTTTCTTGTGTTCTCTTGCGGCTTTGAAAAACAAAACAAAGAGAAGCGTTTGTAATTTTTTTTTTGGGCAAAGAAACTGAAGCAGGTATGAAAATGAAAATGCATGCAAACATTTTTTTTTTCCTTTCTCTGCTTTTGTTCTAGTTTTGGGTTTGCACGTGAGAAAGAAAACAGCTGGTTATAGCGGGCTGGAGGGGTTTTGGTGAAAACACTTGAACCGCAGAAAGCACCTGCACTTGATTGAGATCATTGTGTTGCAGCAGAGAAGCCCACTGTGTTGACTCTGACTTTGTCTCACAAACACATTTACGCACATGCATCCTCATACACACACCTAGCCTCTCTGCCCACATTCTGATGGAGACCCCTGGATGGAGCCCAGGCATATCATCATCTTCATCGTGTGGCTTTCTGTGCACCGGCGGCAGCTGTCGCACACTCGGCGTGCTGAGAGCTCAGTCCCTGTCACCGTGACGACAAGCCACAGTGCAGCAGACATCCCCTCATTTGGTCTGCTTTTTATTCTCCTCCTGGGTTTATTTGCATCATGTGTGTATGTGTGAGGAGATTTGGTATGATTGTGACTGCATGTGGGTGGGATATACTGTAGACACAGGCTACAAAGTTGGCTTCACCTTGGTGTCTCAACTATATTTTCCAGGAACACACAAACACATTTATAACTTTCCTTAAGTGGTTCTAGTACATTCATGGACATTCCTTATGTATAAATGTAGTCGTACTGTCAAAAGCCACATAATCTAAACACATCCACAAAATTTGGGCAAGAACAGGAAAAGCCTTAACACAATTAACACTCTTTCAGGATTTTAATAAAAGCGTTACTAGGGTGGGATCTCCATGCTACAGTAGTTTGTTAAAGTGAGGAGTTCTAGTCCAGCTTGTGATCTCTCGTCTCATGAACCCAACTTAGTGGTTTGTGTCCAATAAAGCAGAAATTCCATTAATGCTGCAAAGCAAGGCACAGGCAAATAAATCAAAGGGGAGATAGCCATGCAGCAAGCCTTACAACTATGTTGTTTCACACAGCCACAAGCTCCCATACTGTTAACACTTTTTACCAGCTGGAAGCAGCAAATGAGCATCTTGAAAGGTATCACGGATAAAAGATGAGTTGGACGCTGAATGCACCATCTTTGTCATATCAGAATTTCTCACTGTTTTTGCCTCCGTCAAGGAGGTTATGTGATCACCAGCATTTGTTTGTTTTTGTCTGTTAGAAGGATATCTCCACAGATTTAAACGAAATTACTAGGATAGACAGATGACGTTGAGAGGAAGAAGTGATTAAATTTTGGAGGTGAAATGGATCACATTCTGGATCCAGAAGATGTTTTTAGCATATATAATCCTTGGCGGAAGTATGTATGCACTCTCAGACTGTCTTCTACTGCCTTCTTGTTGACTCAAGAGCTCATTAGTAATGATACTAAGCCTGAAAGTTTGGAGAGTCCTTTCAAAGATGTAGCAGCTACATGACTCAAATTATATTGGGAAAAGACACTGTTACACAGATTATTATTTCAAGTCAACAATGAGGTGGAACGGCAAAAAGACTACTTACTTACTTCTTGGCAACAAAAAGTAAGCCTTATTCTATATAGCCTTACTCAGCTCACAACGTATATTCATAAATGACAGCTGGAAGATACCCAAAGTCATTATCTGTAGCCTCCATCCTCCGCCAATTCCATAAGCAATTTTTTCCCCCAACTTTCTAGGCTCAGCAGCTAAATGAGACTCTGGGAAAACAGTGGAGAAGTGAACAGAAGGCTAGTGTGCCAATTAGACAAGGCAGCAGGCTTGTTTCCTGTGCTGCAAGCCAGTGTGCTGTAGCCACTTTGATGGCATTTCCTCTCTGGGCAACCAGAGGAGAGAGTGCAAAAGACTCCCTGCCAGTTTCTTCATCTGCACTGTGGTGACCCTATGCCATCCACCATTTAGAGGAGCTGGAGAGGAAATGTGTGCACGCTTGCATTCGGTCGCACGCATGCTGCTTCCTCGCACACATCACGGGGAGTCTGAGGAGTGTGGCAGGGTTCCACCACTTCTCAGGTCAATGTTTGTGCAGCCTAGAATTGATTACTGTTGTGGGAACAGTCTCTCTCTCTCTCTCTCTCCCTCTCTCTCTCTCTCTCTCTCTCTCATATCATCCTCTCTTCTGCCAGCTTACCCAGACTGCTCTGCCACCAGAATAGCCCAGAGACAGCCTGCCCTGCCGCCTGCCAGATTCTCTGTGCCCAAATGTCTGCTTGGCCCTTCTGAGATGCCAGCTGCATCTGAGACCATCATCTCAACTAGGGAAATAGTGAGGAGAGGAGGAGAGGAGAGGAGAAGAGAAGAGAAGAGAAGAGAAGAGAAGAGAAGAGAAGAGAAGAGAAGAGAAAAAACTCCCGCCAAATCATCATGGTCAACTAAAGCTTCAAAAACAGACAGGCTTTCTACCATCACCACAGAATGGGGTAAAAATCACAACTTTATTCATTAAAAGGACTCAGTGGGAAAGCAAGCGTGACCAAACATCCGTCATATTTGGACTGAATTTCAATCGAACTCAGTGCCATGGGGGACTAAATCAGTTTAATATCCTCATCCCAGAGGTATTTTTAATCCGACCTCTGAAAATTTCCCTCGTCTTGGGCGTGAAAAAAGCTGAATTATTCATGAGCAATATCAATATTTCAAGATATGGACTAATCTAATTGGATTAAAGACATGCTTAATGAGGCTTTGCGTGTCTAAGAGATGCATATTTTAAAACCTGACCATTTCACCCGCTTTAAATCCTCAGTATTTGGGAACACAGTCATAAAAAAGAAAGAACATAACTGAAGGTTAATCTTCTTGTTTTTCTGTAATTAGAATCTATGCAGAAGGGAAAAAGCACACCAAAACTAAATCTTGACAAGTAGAAATCAAACTCAACTATGCTTGACCTTTTGTTTTACATTCTTCTGAATCAGTGTGTGCTTTAATTTCTGATAATACCTTTGATTTCAAATAGAATTTTAAGATCTTTGGATTCACAATGATTTCACTGCCAATGACTTATTCTAATTGTGAAATAGCAACATTATTAGTAAGCCAACTGAATGAGCAAAAGCATAAACAGCAGAGCCGCATTTGGCAGAGTGATAAACGTGGAGTCATCCATCTTTGTCTGCACAACAGCTCCTAATTGCTGCAGTGTGACTGAGCATGGGAGACACACACTTTTCTACCCTAGCAACACCTTCACCCCTCCTTCCTTTCACTCTCACCATTATCACTTTCTCTTCCCTTCTCCGTTTCTTCTTTGCTTATTTTATTCGGTCTCTCACTCCTCCTCTCTGCTGCTCCATCCTCATCAAGTCTTAAATTAATTCTTCAACATTTATGAGATAAATCTACTGTGTGCCTTTTTTCATGGAGGACTGTCCCATCCCTTCCTTTCCCCACATTACATTTTTAAACTTCAAAGAGCAGGACAGGCAATAGGTGAAACACCAGTGGAGCCGCTCATCAGATGAACAGCAGTAAGTTATTAGAAGCAGCAGAAATTATTTAGGAGTCTGGCATATAAATTTTGAGCTAGTGAGACATGCCGGCTGATAAGGCAAACAAATGGAAAGAGGATAGTTGGCAGGCAGAGAGATGAGCGCATTCACAGATGGTAAGAGGCATGCAGACACAGGCGGCAATAATCTCATCGAGACAGAAAGTCCAAACGGGTCTCACCCTGAGTCCACTAGAGTTCTTCTTTGCCTCAGCTTTCAGCCGCGTGGCCTTCAGGACCGACTTCGTCTTTTTGTAGTCCTGCTTTCCTGGTAGAAAGAAGAAAGTGAGATTTAGAAATAAATCGCTGCAATAATAGCTGCAATGTGATCTGAATGAATTCCAAATAACCACAAGTATCCAAAGTGCACAAAGTCGTCACAAGCCCTCAAAGAGCAGATTATGGAACAAACAGCACAGAAAACTGTGAAAATGGTTCTGTTGTTGAATTATGCAACTCAAGGCTCTAAATACTGAATCATCTTCACTCAGGCAGTGAAGTGGCTCCAAACCTCGTCAGTCACGTGACTTATCACATGTTTTACAAAGTGAAGTGTGAATAAAAAGAGCTTAAATGCAGCTTTAGACTTTCTACAGTTACATTTATCTATACATCTCACTCTGCATCATTCTGCCTGCCTTGTACAAAGTTCACCTGTGCTTCATCATCTTCCCATGGGCTCAATTCTCAAGGGTGAATCATGTGGGCAAACTGGCCACCTGGCAAAACACGTGTGATTCTGTGTGTGTGTGTGTGTGTGTGTGTGTGTNACTGGCCACCTGGCAAAACACGTGTGATTCTGTGTGTGTGTGTGTGTGTGTGTGTGTGTACATGTTTCACATGAGGCAGAGCCGGCTGTCTCGGTCTAATTAGAAACAACACATTGCAGGAAAAGGAACTTTGCTAACAATAGGGTGGAAAGGCAACAGCTTGCTGAGCAGTGTGTTTGTGTGCACGTGCGTGTGCATGTGTGTGTGCGCGCTGATCCATGGCTCAGAATGAGGAGATTTTGGGCAAACAAAGCATCACTTCTCCAAGGTGTTTCTTTGGGTCATGTTTGACGGGTTAAATTTAGGATTAGGCTGTGGTTAGAGATGGTGTGTGTGTGTGTGTGTGTGTGTGTGTGTGTGTGTGTGGCGCCTCATGTACATCAGAAGAGGAGGCAAGGAATAAAGGAGTGAGAAAGAAGCATCTTTATTAAACTGGGGAAAAAGTTTAAAATGAGCTAGTGAGGAGGGTAAGGGTGTGTATTAACAGCATATATAATGTATGTGTATGTGTGAGGTGTGTGCAGTGTGTGTAAAACAGCACATTTGTGGTTCCAAAGAAAAAGAGACAGAGCAGCATACTCCTGAGAATCGTGTCTCCAGAGGTTCTTCTCTCCTTCTGGGGACATCCATAGAGCAGAAAGGAGGCGACCATTAGCCTGGCACTAAGCAGCTGCTCCATTTCAAAACACACACATACACACACACACACACATACACAGAGAGAGAGAGAGAGAGAGAGAGAGAGTCTTTCTCACCNCACATACACACACACACACACATACACAGAGAGAGAGAGAGAGAGAGAGAGAGAGTCTTTCTCACCTACAATATCTCACTTCCCCTTCTTCTTTTGCCAAGTTCTTGCAATCTGACTCAATTCCTGTCTCATGTCCTGTCCTCTCCTCTCCTCCTCCATCCCTCCTGTCCTCCTCTCCTCCTCCATCTCCCTCTGACTCAGTGGAGGGCTAATAGAAATGGGGAGCATGTTGCCAGCAGCAGACAGTGAGCTGGTGGGAATTCATTAAGAGGGCCACTGGATGTCTCCTCCACTTGTCAGAAAGTGGGAAGGGGAAATTTGATTGGAGGGCGCCTCAGGTTGCTCACCATTCACAGAAGTGGTGCAAAGACTTTCAGACTGCAAACGGCTGACTGGGAAAAAAAACACGACTACAGGAGCCGATGTCAATATTAGGATGCCTTCTTCCAACAAAAACAGGGAATCGCCAAATGCATTCTGAAACGTGTAAAAATGAACTGAGAAATATAAATGAGAGGGTCATAATTTAATCTTACTTACATGTGCTAAATAGATAATTGCTGGAGCTTAAGTGGACATGCAGATTTCCATGTTTATATTGTCAGGGGTCTATTTTGGCAATATATTACTTCTACTCTCCCTTGCTGCAGCGTTGTTCACACTGAGTGAAAACAGGCAATTACATACTGTCTCTTTAAGGCGTGTGTTATGGGTTACGTTTACATAACGTGTTAAGGAAGTAAAAGACTGATCACAGATATATAGATAGACAGACAGACAGACAGACAGACAGATACTGTAGATAGATAGATAGATAGATAGATAGATAGATAGATAGATAGATACACACACACAACAATATTTTTTTATGAGCAGATTACTGAAATATTTGCATTTCCAAAGTAAGTTTTAGGAAATTTTCCCTGTAATGATTAGCAGAGCATTGTGCTGTGAAAGCTTTTCAGAGCTGGGGAAAAAATAAGACATAGAAATTCAAATTTAGCATTGTAATCTTTACCCAGTTGAAATTTTTCACTCACAATATGTACTTTATTATTATTTTTTTTTTTAGACTTGTGAGTTCCTTTTCTGCAGCAGGATAGCCAGAGATAGAACAATGTCAGAAGTAGCTATGCAGGGGTCTAATTTCAAGTGCAGAATTTCAGTATTTACAGCATCTCCAACAAACTGCTTCCAAAACACACACCTGTGCTGTTTCTCGTGTGTGGGAAAACAGAAACTAATCTTGCTCCAAGTCTACATGGAGAAATTACATTCCTATGCAACAATTCATCACAACCCAATACACTCAGAACCATCTGGTAAGAATCAATACTTAATTGCAGCAAAATCAAAATAATTACGCCAAGTAGGAGTATGAATTGTTGCTATGGAGGGAAAATGCCTGAGAATTACACCTGGGCGTGTAAGGTATTGTAATGCTGCTGTATTACAGTGCCGAACTTTTCAAAGCACCATGTTGTCTTTCCCTCCTGTGCTTTCTTTGTGTGGGTTTGGAGCACGCAAACACACACACAGTCCTGATGATATTGCATTGGGCTTAGGAGCACTCCTATTAGTCACCGCTGTTCCACCCCCTGCTGTACCAGCACTGTAGACAGTTTCTGTCACCCATTATCTACCTGCACTAGGCTACACGTCCTCCCACCCCTCCCTGCCACGCTGAAAAGGCATCACTGTCCGCCTGTACAGCAACGACAATGCCGTGTCTCAGAGGAACATTACCTCTTGTCAGGCAGCCTAGAGTGCCTGCTGAGAGGCTTCCCCAAGTGTCTTTCATTGAAGTCGCTGCTGATTTCATGTCAGGAGGACAAGAGGAAAGCTACTGTACATTCCCTTACATGTTTTATTACTTTTTCCTTGCTTGTTTGTCATTGGGTTTATCTATAAATGGCGTCTGATTAAGGCTGAGGAGTGAATTTTCTTTGTGAGCTATTGTTCTGCTTAGCATAACGAGACAGGTAGGGGGCATTAGCTAAAATTAGCTGCCGGTGATTGTCTGAGCTCTCAAAAGAGGGAGAGGAGGAAAGGTGTGTGTGATTTGTCTGTCACACAAACTGACAGAAGAGGCGTTGACATCCAACAGTTTCATCCAGTTTGTCTGAATGAAATTTTAAAAAAACACCCTCGCTTCCTTCCTGTGCTGTACAGATTACCTAAAACCTGTTTTAACTGATAAGTTTTGATATCAACACTGAACATTTCGAAATGGCTGTGTGTAATGTGAAAGTGTTGCTCATAGCGCTTAACACACTGTTATCATGTAACTCTGCAGATTCCCCAGCCTGTAAATACACTGTGTAGTTAGTTGCCTCTTGACAGTTCTCACAGCCCCCGATGTAAAACTGTAGACAGCCGTTTCCAGCAAACACATTCTGCTCTCAATCTGTTCAGGATGAAATGGCTGATAGAAGTTAACAAGTGGCTGGTGGAGAAAGTTCAACATCCAGCAAACTAATAAACCAGACATTATTATCCAGATGTTATTCATTACAACTGCATAACAGCAAGCTATGCAGTATCGCACTGAGGTCCTTCCATCTGTGTTGGTCAAAACTTTCATGCTTTTGAAGTCTGCATATGCAATACATAATTTCACATGGTTGCACAATAGCCAATTACGGCATGAAGCAGGCGTACCTGGCAGAGAGGTGAACCGGACCTTTACATTTTAAATTTGGTTACCACTTTCCGGCTCCAAATTTCCAAAGGAAGCACACTGCGGCTTTAATACTGCCCCAAAAAAGGAAATATTTTCACAAAAGCAAATCACATTATCATTAATTCCTGACATCTTCTAAAGTTGTCTTGTAACAAAACAATCCATCCCTTAAATATAAAAACAGCTAAAAGTAAGAACATGTTTGCATTCATATCATTTTCTGACACTTTCAGTGGTATTATTTGTTCTTCTATTGGTCTATGAAAAATTCAGCCAACGTCAATGTTTAAAATGTTACCACACACACAAGTGTTATGGTGGCTAAATGCCAACAACCTGGGGGTGGAGTGTCAAGGGAAACACCAATAAAGCTGAGGAGCTGAATACGCATGTTTTATCTATGGAAACTAGTCATCCAGAGCAAACCCCGTGTAGCAAGATGGCGAGATCTGGACAGCGAGTCCACCGCTCTGTATTTCCAAGAGCCCCGGGACAAGTCGGGTAACACACTGACAGTGCGTCTGACAGTTCCCCGTGCTTTGCCTGTGTGTGTGTTTGGCGTGGCAGCCAAATAGTCAGCGACCACATGGTGCGGATCACTGGCATCTGCCGAGGTGCAGGACAGCGGAACTGGAGGGCTGATGCCAGACGCAGGGGAGATATTTAAGCCCTTTCTTTCTCGTCACTTTAGAGGAGGAGGGGGAGGCCAAATCTCTCCAAGTCGACAATACGCTCTCAATAACATGCTGTTCTTGGCTTTTTGTAGAGATTTTAGATGATCCTTTCTGCAATACGTATAAAACAACTGGATGATATGATGTTTTGGAATTAAGATAGAAGTACATGATGAGATCACAAACCCCATCATGATGCCAGTGGAATATTTCAGCCACATTTAAAGTTTGCGTTTAAATTGCACTCATCTTTGTAAATCTGATCATGAAGAAAAAAAACTTCTTTAGTCAAAAAATCAATCATTTCATTTTCTCCATCGAGAATTTTCTGTGCCTGTATCTGTGTGGACACTTTTCCTTGGTTTGTTTAGTAGAAATCACAAGTCATTACCCAAACCAAGTGTCCAGTGGCACTTAAGAACACTATAGCCTTTCCTCTTCCATGAGATGCTTGGCAAAGTCAATTATAACGGGCCTAATAGTGGTATTTAAAAGGAGTGTATCAACAGTGGCCCCTTGACAACCATCCGACATGACAAAAGCCCTCCAGCAGAGATGATGGTACAGCTCAACAACCCGTACAGACTGCTGCTGACAAGCTGTGAATAAGCCACCCTATTACGATTTCAAATTACCACGTGTGGCCCCTTCCATCTCTCACAAGACACAGCCACATGCTATTTTTGAAGACTTCATTTTCCTCTCTGACTTCTTTGTTTCCCCCTCTCTCTGTTTTCCACCTTTGCTGTTAACCAGTGGTTCAGTGAAATTGCCTGATGGCCATTCTTTTCAAAAGAGAAGGAAAAATGGTGGAAATTGAGGGGATGGAAGGAGGCGGAGGTACAGAGATGACCGAAGTGTCCCTGCGACATATTTCTGAATTGATGAGATGTGCAGAGGAACAAAATTGTGATGGAAAAAAAAGGAAGAAAAACAAGATGTTGTGTGTCCCTGGCAGGAGATGAGCTTGTTATGTTACTCTATGTCTGTCTCTCATTTGGTGAACCTGCTGGTTTTTACACAATGACTGATGGGTAATAAGTATCTGCAGGCTACATTGCTATAACAATATGAAAACACATATAACTATGGTGCTGCTTTAAGAGAACTCAGCATTTAAAGGACCCTACCAGTGGTTTTGCATGATGGAGCCCAATGTATATACAACCTGCATACACATACTTTACTGACAACCATTTCCCAAAACATGCTAGTAGAGCGGTACATATTAGAATTGTTTTTCCTACCTTCCAGACTGCCATTTGAGTTCATTCCACTCCACGATAAAATCCAACTTGTAGAGACTTGAAATATGCTACAGATAAGCAATGAACCAAAATAAACACAATGTCTGTTAAATAAATCAGTCCAACACAGAGCTAAATGGAAGAAAATTATGTCTCTGCCAGGGAATGTAGCCCAGGAGAAGATAGCTTTTGTCTTCTACATTCGCCTGTGCATATTAGCAGGCAAAACATTAAATTTTAAGGCGGTGTATCACTTTAACATTTGACTACTAAAGATTGGGAGATTTGGAAAAACAACAGGAAAACTAAAATACAGTTTCACGTTTTTGGAAAATGATTGTCAGTAATGTAATATTACACTGGAGTACTTATTGGGTTTAAACTTGTAAAATCACTGGTATGTTCCTTTAAAGCTTGGTAGCATAAACAAGATGGCAACATGGAATCACGTGCCCCAGAAAAACAAATACTGCATAACTGCCAGTTTGACTATTGACAAATCACATTAAAAAATAATAGTTGCTACCGAATAAGTAGCAACTATTATTTTATAATAGTCTTATTCAATAGCAATTACACAATATTTACTCCTACATCTTACCAGACGAGGATGTGCACAACAAGGCAGTCTTGGGATCTAAAGTGAAAATTGTAGGAAATTGAGGGAAAACTGGGTTTTCCTTTGTGTTCGCATCTGCCATAGCTGGTCACAATTTTCCAGCTTTGCCATTTTGGTCTCGCTGCACGAGAGGAAAACAAAAACAAAAAGACCCGATCTGGGCTGTGATCTCCAAGCAGCCACAGCTGGCACGCTAAAGGGGACCAAACTCCTGACTGATACAGACCATATTGCTTTAGTTAGGCTTTTGTGATGTATGGGGGAAGATGGGAAACAAAACACCGCAGGATTTGAGTGGTATTAAACGCTGACAAAACAGCTTCTGACATGATATCACATGGATAGGGCTTTGTTTTTAAAGCGTGGGATTCAACGTCCATACGTAACATGACCTCAGATGTTGCTTATTCGTGTCCTCCCTAAACATAATCACTTCCACTGCTTGTATCCTGGTTCTAATCCAGCAAGTCTGGTTTAAATTCCTTTTCAACTCAATACAAATTGGAAAAGTTTCCAGCACCGAGCAATGAGATTATGATTATTCCTGCATAGCCGGTGCTGATAACGGTCTTCAAACAAGTCCGGTTGTTAGGCAGCGTTAGAGGCACGTGAAACCTCCACAGATATGCTCAATGCAGCACAGAATCGTATGTAATTTATTAAGTGTGACATTAGCTTGTTTCTGCGAGGAAATACTAAGCTTGTAACTAAACTGTGGAATGGTTGCCTACATCAAGCACTGGGTTATGCATTTCTGATTTAATGAGGTTACAAAACAAGCATAAGATCAACCTCAGCTGTCAAAAAGCAACATGAATAAACTAATGACAGGCCAGTCTTTTATTTTTTTTTTTCCTTCTCTTCAAAGTTTTATTTCTTTGCCTCAGGATAGAAGCTGTATAGCTAACGAGAGGAGAGTCAAGTAGAACTGCAATTTTTTTTAAACTTTTATTTGAACTAAAAGGGTACTCATTAGAGCGCGTGCCTCCACCAAGGCCGAACAAACTGAGACAAAATGTGCCTTGTCCTAATTATACACAGGGCAAAAGAGAAAGAACCCATTATAATAATAATATGACTTAACTGCTTTACTTCCAGGGTCAGAACTGACCCCAGAATTTAATGGGTTCTTCCCTTGGCCATGTCCCAAGTTTTACCAAAAATCGGTTCTCAACTTTTGAAGTAATCTTGCTAAATAAAAGAACAAACTGACACGGATGAAAATATAACAAGCTTGGCAGAGGTAATTACCAGCTAAAATATTAAAAGGATCCATACTGGTTGGCAGTAATGCATTGTGTAAACAAGTTTATTGGGCTCAAACATGCAAAACCACCAGTATAGTCCTTTAACTTTTGCGTCACTCATTTCGCCCAGAAAATCCCATTTCTCATTTTAAGACGTATCACAATTGCTTGGATTTATTTTATTTCATTTTTATGAAGAAAAACAAGCTAATCTGAGCATTTGCAAATACCCAAATGTCAAATTAAGTAACAATACAAAATATTGTTACTTCATATATCAAAACTCTAATTTTCTTTTTGAATAATTGATGAGTCAGCACTTGAATGGAGAGAGACTCACCAATCTGTTTCCTGTACTGATCAACTGGTAATTTGGTGGTGCTGGCATCCTTCTTCCCCATTCTGCTTCCTCAACCTGACAAGACGGGAGAAGAAAAGAAAAAAGCTTCTGAGAGAGAGAATTTCACAGCTGGGTCTCAATGTTACGCCAAATCATTTAGTTTAATCAAATACAGATATAACAGCATTCCTGTTACTGTAGTGTAGACAAAGATAACTTGTGAAAATTGCAGAAAGGATTCAAGTTAATACACAATCATACAGACAGGAGAGGAGTCAGTGTGGATCAGCCAGATGGTTTATCATTCACATACATCTGCTAGACATAATTAAATGAATTCTCACCACCTTCCATGTGTGTTACGTTCACAGTATGTGCACTTCCTATCCATCTCATTTAGTCTAACACCATTTCCCTTCACACCATGAGCTTCCTTTGATTACCCTGACAGCTCCGAGGGAAAATAAAGGGAGAAAGAGCGAGGAACAATGTAACTAGTATCAATGCGTCTAATGTGTACATGCTTTTGTAAGAGAATAAGGGAAATATAAATTAATAAAGTGAATAAATGCCGTGTTCATAGGTGTCTGTGATTATATGAATATGTATGTGTGTGCGCTTGTGTACTACATCTACATCTGTATTAAAGGCTGCCACATACTTAATTCGACTGCGATCCTATGAAACTATCGGACCACTTCGGAAAAGCTTCTGTGTCGAAACTTCTGTCGACTGCTCACACTTGGAGGCGGGACGAAAGAGACTGTCATCGTGGAAAGGGGTGGGGTTGTTTACAGAAACTAATCAATGCGGGAAGTAGTCATCGCGGGAAGTACCGTATATACTTGAGTATAAGCCGAGTTTTTATTACCAATTTCACGGGGGGGGCTTATACACAAGAAATTCAAATTTGATCCCAGAGAACAAAATTTCCAGGGGTGGAAATACTACCCCATTACCACTACCCATGGAAAATAGTTTAAATCATACCTTAGAATTAGATATTTCCTGACAAATTTTGCAGCAGCCATTTGCGGCAGCCAGTAAGCGGTGTTGTGATTGGTCAGTTATGGTAATCAGCTCCTGAAATACATATCCTGTTTACCGGTACGTGGATTATTTTCAGAAAAATCACAGGAATACGATGACAACACCCAGAAAAACAGGTAATTTGCTAAACAAATAAATTGATGGAACAACATCAGGGGGTCGGCTTATACTCAAGTATATATGGTAGTCATCGCAGGAAGTAGTCATCCCCTTCGACCTCCCTCATCAACTACCAGAGGCAACAAGCTTCTCTAATCTCTCTCTCCACAAGTTAGCCATTTTGGTTGTACCTTTATGGTTTTATGGTTTCGCCGAGATGAGTCATACAAACGAGATATTGGCGGAGAAGTTCGGCCAATTTCTCGTCATCATGATCCATGTAGTTCTGTAGCTGCTAACAGTGGAAATAGTTATGAGAAGAAAAGTTAACCCAGGCCTCTAAGAAAATCATGCCAAGCTAATAAACACACGATGTGGGCGTGGCTCTCAAATCTTCTGAGTCAGAAAGTTACAAATTTTATCAGCTCCCCCTTTTGGTCATTAGAACAATAGCTTCCGACTCTTTCCGACAATCCGAGCCTGCTGCTGAATGAAGCATGTGGTGGCCTTAACGTTTTTCTTTACCAAACAACAAAGTGCTAAAAGTCAATGTGTGTGTTTCTTGCATCCATCCAGCATTTCTCACTAATCACCCTGTTCTAAATTCCAGACAAGCTCCCTCAAGCCACACTGCACCAATCAATATTGTAGCCTTTTGTGGAAAATAGTGGAAAAAGCAAGTATGAGTCGAGAGGCCGACTCGTGCTTTCTGTTGATACTGAAACCCTTTTGACCTGTTCTCTGGCCAAAAGACCCCATAATTTTAAGGAAATGTGGGCCTTGACAAATACTCTTCGGGAGTCTGTGTCCTAATAGTGTAAAGATAATTGATTATCACAAAAGAAGTGTGTTTATGTATGACAGAAATAACAAGAGTGGAGAGGAAATGCAAGCAAGTCCACACAGGAGAACATGGACACGGATACAAAAGCAGAAAAAGTATCTAGCACATCCAAGAAGAACCAGAATGGGGAAGTGTGTGGAGATGCAGGAAGGGAACGGAGGAGGGAGACTGAATTAGCATGTTGAGGGAGCGTAGCTGGCTGCCTGCGCTGAATGATTCCTTCTCATGGGAGACTGCTGCCTTGGGAGACCTGAATTTTACCTTCCACTAAAAACACGGTTTTCAGCTACATTTCAAACAATCTTACTGTCAGCGGAGAAAGATGTATGCACAGCTATTGTTCTCCAGCAGTTGTAAGCCAGAGTCAGCAAATTAAAGGAAGTGAGAGGAAGACAAAGGGAAAAGAGGAAATGTTCCTGATGTAATGTTTAGAGCTGCACATAGTGGGCTCTTGCGGTTGCAGACTACAGACTATTGTGCTGCACAGCAATTCTGCAAACCTGAGATACTTTCTACTGCATAAAAACCACGGAAAGCAACACATCCAAAGCTTCTGTCATCACCCACAGCTTTTCCACTGTGGAATTCCCACAGTTGCATTAAATTTTGCATTTGTATGGTTGGGAGACAGACACACAGCAAGACACTATGCTCTGCAGGAGGATAAAATTAGTGACAGGAGAAATGTTGATAATGACAAAATAACTGCTCATTTTGTGGGACTATCAGAGCATTTTAATGTCAGTTTTAAACCACAAGCTTCCTGAGCATAAATGGATAAATTACAAGATTGATGTTACATGCTGCTACTCAGAATAATCTCAACCTACACTTCAACTTAGTCGAGTGAATAAGTCTAGCAATCTGTATTTTAGGATGTATTTATTTAAGGGAGATCATTCCCCTAACTTCAAGTACAAGCTAATTTCTTCTATGACAATCTTGGTATGTCTCTGCCAGGAGAAGACTAATTTTATCGAGAAAAACTGAAATGACTGTGCCTTCTGCAATTGAGCATAGAGATTAGAAGGTGAAACATTGAATGTTAAGGAAAACTAAAATATAATTTTATGTTTAGGAAAATGGTTGGCAGTAATGAAACTTGAATGAGGATAATATTTATTGGGCTCAAACATGCAAAATCACCGGTATGATCCTTTAAACAATATTAATCTGCAATAAGTATTACTTGGATGAAGCCTAACCCTCTCACAATTGCTCAATGGTTTCAAAATGTCAAACATGTATACATGATGGAACACGACAGCCCAGTTACAACTAAAAAATCCTGTTTTCATAAGGAGATGGACACTAGTCATTTCTTATCTTAGTTAGGAACCTTATTGACTTAATGTTGGAATCAACTAAGTATAGATATACGGATATAACTACTTGTGTACTCCCTCCCTATAAGGGGTGATTTCATGTATGTGTCTCTTGAAGCCCAATCTCAGGGTGATTTTATTCATAGCCTGTTTATATGTGTTAATAAAGTTAAAAAAAAAAGAAAAGATAATCTGCTAAATTGGAGATGCCCTAAAGAGAAACAAAGCTATTCTCCCATCAAAGTGAAAACACAAAGCTGTCAAAGGCAACAATTTTATGACCTTCTATGTACTGTAATTCTGAATGTCAAGGAAACAGCGGAGTTTTGCAGTTTTCAGTAGAAGTTTTAATTTATGGGAGTTAAATATGAGCTTTAGCTGTCTGTTAGCATCTCGAATGTGAAACTAGTTAATAACACATCAATTTTTCTGACTATTAATGCCACGTAACTGCAACATTATAAACGTTAATTCATTAAAATATATACACTTCAGAAGCTTCTACAATCCAGAAGAGATGTGTGTGACTGCAGCCTTCATTTACTGCATTCCCACAGATACTTACACAGCGCTTTATGGAGAGAAAACTTCTCTTAATGAAAATGTTTCTGCATAACGCGAAGTCTGGCTTCTCTGTGTAAACCCGCAGGACGACAGAAGTGGCAGTTTTATTGTACTTTGCTCCAAATTTCTCCAGAATGCCGACACACCACTTCTTCTGAAGCTAGTTCCTGGTTTACACGTCAACATTGATGACCGACAGCCGTTTTGGCCATTCAGAGACGAGTATTCTCGGTGTGACCAATAGAAAGATAATAGGGCGGGGCGTAGAGATAAAAACAGTCAGGAGTACTCCCACTATTCCAATAAACTCCTCTGTGTGTGCTTTATTTTATATTTGGGAAAAATAACCCTGGACTTTGAGCCAGTTTTCAATGAAGTCTCCATGTACATAGAGCTGACAACTTATTTGACCTGCAGAGCTACAGATCCTTTCATTTATTCCTAAATTATGAAGTATTTGGCTTAAATTCTTCACAATTAAATTAAAAACAGAAGGTCATAGTAGTACAATGCAAATTTTTGTGTTCTGGTATAGTCCTACAGGCATCTTTTTCCAGTTTAAACATGTTATTATTTCAAGAGACAGGCACATTGTTGCATTAATTAAAACTGTCATGCTAATTTTTGACGTGTTAGCAATAAGTAATTCTTTTCCTGTCAATTTAAGGGAGAAAACCACATGGTTATCCTTGTTGAAAACAGCGGCATTGTGCTGTAACAATTAAAGTAAGCAACAGCCGACCTCATCAAAGAAGAGCCAATCTCACTCCTCCTTCATTTCTCTTTCATCAGTATTTCACATTTTTTCTTTGTTTACTGTGTAGAATTTTATTTCCTGCTAATTGCATCCAGCATCATTGCTGCCTGGGGCTTCATGCAGATTATGGGTAGACTTGCCACTGCTTGTAACTTATTGAGGTTTAAAATGATTCTCTGCTCTCCCATGGGCAGGCCATTTACATGCAGCACAACAGCAGCTAATAGATGTAATCTGCCCATAATGTGTCTGCATTATACTTTACTGTATATGAAGCTGAAATTTATAGTGTGTACTTGAACAATACCCCTCAGTTCAACTACTTGTGTGACATTTGTCAATTATGATTTTTTTTTATACTAAGAAACTGTTAACATGTTCAAGTAAAAAGCCTTTCGCATGTATGACACAAATTGCACAAAAGCAGACAAAGTCTGCACTTAAACTTTTACATGCTGTATGTAGAAAAATTAAATAAAAATACAGTCAATTTACATATACACTAGCCCGAGAACTGCTAATGCAGCCATGACAGTTATGTTAGAACTGTTAACAAATAGCCTCAGTAAAAAATCTCAAAATGTTGTCTTAATATGGCCATCAAAACCAGCATGAATGTAGTTAATGCAGAACTCCAGTGTTCTCTTGTTACACTAAACGTGTGTGATTAATTTCTCCCGTTGTGTGAAACAAACCAACATGCTGAGCCTGTCACATTGATAGATATGGAAAGCATTAAAATCAACTGCTAATGTGAATGAAAACTAGGCAGGATGGATTTGCCTGATGAACAGTTGGAGTGTATGAGCTGTATACATCACTGAAATGTATAGATAACACTTTACAGAGACATGGGAATGTTCCCCAGGGCCTGTTAGTCACCAAAAATTTAGTACTCTTTTTTTTAAATTTAAAGAATTTCAGTTCCTGTTTTGAGTTACCACACCACTGAAACAATTTAAATGGGGAAAAAAAAAACAGTTAAGTTTCATAGCATGATCCTTTTGTTTTCAGAGATCTATGTGTTTTTTTCTATAATATTCTGTCTCCCTCCCGTCTCTCTCATTGAACTCCACTAATTTACACTCAGTCACTCTGTCTGTCTTTTCCTCTCTCTCCCTCTCCATCTCTCTTTCTCTCAGGCAGTTAGACAATCCTAATTGCCAGACATTAAAAAAGAATGCTAGAGAAGAAGAATCCCCTGGGGCCACTGGCAGGCTAAATGGCAGCACTGCCGCCATTGCCTCCTCCTAGATACAGCAATGAAGATGTGTCAACATAATCTCAGGCAATTTGCAGTCATCATCATGGAGACTGATAAATTTTGTGTCTGTCAGTTATAAACAGCACAATTGTCTTCCTGCATTTGAGCGTGTTACTTTTAATGTTTCAAAGCAAGGTGTGATCAACATAACAAAATATATGCACATGGTGGCAGACAAAAACATTAAATCTGGATATAAAACCTACTTAAAAAAAAAAAAAAAAANTAAAAAAAAAAAAAAAAAAGTTTAGAATTTCTTAAATCTTAACGAGACATGGTCAAATATGTCACATATCACAAATTGTAGCTCATCCAGATGACATTATGTCTACAAAAGAAGCTTGCATAATCAAACAATCAAAAAAAACAAAGTTATACAATTCCATGGTCATTTGCAGAGTTGTAAAGTAACTAAGTACATTTACTCAAATATTGCCATTACAGTTTTAAGGTAGTTGGACTTGATTATTTCCATTTTGTGCTAGTTTTGTAAGCTTCAGAGGTAAATATTGGACATTTTGTCTACTTTATTTATGTGATGTCTATAGTTACTACTTTCTTTGCAAATCGAGACTTCAAGTCCAACATTAGATACACTCAGGTGTATGACCTGAAAGCATGAAAATCCCCCCCCCCCCCCNCCCCCCCCCCCCCCAAAGATTTAATTTCTCTATACTGGGGGATTCATCCCAAACTCTCCAAGATTGGAGATACATCAGGTTGTTCACACTGTTTGGTAAAAACTCTTGTAACTCCAGATTTGGAGTTTTTCATCACTGATGCACTGAAATGAACCAGACATGTTAATGCATCAATTAACGAGTATCTGTAATTTTGATACTTGAATACATTTGATAACAAATTCTAATGTACTTCTACTCATGCAGAATTTTAAATGCAGGGTTTTTACTTGTAATAGAGTATTTTTTGTTATTCAGTTAACAGTGTTTTTCTTTTACCACTGATGATTTGTGTTCACAGTGTTGTAGCACACACAAATACACAAAAATACACTGTGCCCTCTAAACTGTGTCATGCGAATTCATAGAGGCTCATGCTGAGTGCTCCCTTTTCATTTCCATCCTCAGTCATATTATTGAATTGGAGGAGAAGACACAATTCTTTCTCCTGTTTAATATTCTTATCTCGGTTTCCCTGCAACGCCTGCAGTGTGTGGTGAATTCTCTCCTCTTCTCTATCTCACAGCCCCAGAGTTCCCTCTCACTGACGGGGAAACTGTATCAGCACAGATACAGAGTGAAATGAATTTGGAGTTTATGAAATCCAGCGCCGCATATAAGAAAAAAAAGTCCAGCAAACCTAACGAGATAAGTTATCTTACAATAGAATTTGTCCTGTTTCGCTCCAGTCATTATCCTGTGTCGAGGCATAGTGACTCTGATGGCTGAGAGTTATCCTCTAGTGTGTGGGGAGGGTTAGTACGTGTCAGGTAGACGTGCCTTTGTGATCTGCAGCTGGCAAAGACTTGAAAGTGGCATACATTAAGCTGCAGGCAGAAAACTGATGGACCTCAGTAAGAAACATAAAACCAATAAATAAAGAACATGTATATTTCCCTGAGCTTCTGCTCTTCTGTCTTTTCAAATATATCATGCTGACGGGAAACAAAAAGCATATTGGGTAAAAAGTACATAATAATTTAATGCCAGTACATTTCTAAGAACATGAAGACGCTTTGTGTTGCAGGCAGAAAATTTGTCCATGCATTCACATCCAGTCAGATTTCTTCTTCTTAGTTTCATTTAGGGTCTTTTTAGAAAACTTTGCGATGATTTAATGTGCAAAAAACACACTGACCCACTTCTACTCTCCATTGCTGCAACACCGCTGTGCACACACAAAGTGGAAACAGGCCGTGTTAGGTACTGTCTCTTTAAATAAATAAATAAGTACATCATCTGGCATTTCTGCATTGGTGTAGACACTCAGCCATGGTGGAAGCTGCCAACAGGAGATGCCATACTACATTTTAATTGGATGTTCCCTCTGTCCCTGATCCACCGTTAGCTATGTGACACTGCCCGCCCTTTTAGAGATGTTGCATCAGCTTTCCTGGAACAAACTCCAACAATTAGCAAACAGCATCAACTCCGGACTCTCCAATGCAAGCCTGGCTGTCTGTCCTCAGCTGTGTGTGTGTGTGTGTGTGTGTGTGTGTGTGTGTGGTGGCTGCCCAAACTGACTTTTTGTGTTTATGCAGGTGCTGCAGCTGGATCTCTGCTAGCTGCCCCGATGGACACACTGCAGACTGTCTGACTAGGTTTGAGTATTTCTTCTCTGTTTACTGTTTACACTGGCAGGTCAGGTCCAGGTCCTGCTGAGAGCTATTCTTGAAGTACTTAATTTTTGTCACTTCTCATATGATGATCCAAACCAGGAGAGATCCATGAACACCCACGCCAACTCAAACACGCACACGGACAACACACGTGATAACTGAATCATTTGCTTAGTAACACACCTGGAAAAATCCACATCACATCAAATACATACTAAATTTGGAACACTGCACCTACCTCACCTAGTAGTTGTCAGGAGTCAGCTGCAGCGTTCTGACAAGTTAATTCGAGCCCTGAGTTGACCCCCAGCTAATTATCCTTCAACTCTGTAAACACTAGTATCACCAGTTAACACCAATTAATGGCCACTAATCATTGCCAGATGCTGCACCATGAGTAATTTGTCCCACTTCCTACACTCGCACTTACAGTTTCACACATTCACATGATTCTGGAGCTGTATGATTTGTTGATCCCTGGCAAGACGCTTAACCTTGGAGGTTTGTGCACCATTTATTTCTTTTTCTCTAACACCACTACAGTTGCAGTTACGCATGCACATTTTGATAAGTTATTTCTTCCTTCCATGCATACAACATCCATGCATTTATTTGTCTTATTAACTCTCTCTCGCTCTTTCTGTGTGTGTGTATGGGGGGNGGGGGGGGGGGGGAGAGAGGGAGGGAGGGAGAGAGAGAGAGAGAGAGAATAATAATAGTTTAAGTACCGTGGAAACACCTTTCACTTGAAGTCAAAACAAAATAATCTTTGAGCATCACATAATCAAAAAGCTTTATTCTCTCCTTCATTTCTCTCTGCTTCAACATTATTCTTGATTTGCTGCTTCATTGTTTGTATTGATTAGTCAAGTGTGTTCTGCTTGCTTTCCTGCCTGCCAACTGTACTGTTGCCAAGGGAAAGCGTGAACAAACCTCTGCCAGAACCAGCCTCCTCCGGCAACAGCTGTGCCACATATGCTGCCGATCAATATAAACAAACATGGCCTCCCTGCACCAGGGATACAGATTGACAGGTATGATTCATCTTCGGTGCCACTAGTGGGGTGGGGGTGGTGGTGGTGAGGGGGTGCAAGTAATAATAAGCAGAGATAGATCTGTCCCGTTGTGGCAAAACTGCTGGGGTTAGTACGGCAGGTCGGAGAGATCATTCGCCCCCCGAGGAAACTGACAGGGCTCCCCACATAACCCCTCACAGTTTTGCCGAGGATTACAGCAGCACGGATCCGCCGGAGCTGTAATTTGCGACATTCCGTACACAGAGTGACGCAGAGAAGATGAATGAGAAACAGGCATGGATCATTGGTGCTGTGCCAGTCGCACTGCAACTGAGCACATTCAACACAGACAGTAGGGAAGATCACATATCCAAATGATTCACGACACTCTGTTTTTATAAGTAGTTTGTTAGCTACATCATTTCAGCACACGATCATCTCACCAAGCGTATGTGGCATTGTGTTTGATGCAGCTCCCTCCTGAAATAATGATGAAATCCGTGCAAACTCCATTTAAGGATTTCGGTCATTGTACTGTGGTATTTTGTGGCTACATGACAAGCGTTGAGCAGCTTGAACATCACGTATGCCATTTTCTCAGAGGCACGGCTGAAGACACGGACCATGGGGGACAATAGCTGCATGGAGTGGCTATGACGCCCTCTTGATGAAGAGTAATGGCTTGAAACAATATTTCCCCAAGGAGTAGAATTGAAATCTGAACACTGTGATATGGTTTCATCGCCACGCAATTTGGAGATGTCAGATCAGTTTTACTGGAGCCGACACTATGAAGGAGCGAGACACAGACACAGGAGGAATTGATAATATACAGATAGAAATGTTTTCATCAAGCTGTACCAGTCCTGGGATATCTCATGGTGAAAGGTCCATAAACACAGTTTTTAAGATTAAAACATAAAAATAAAGAAACAAGCAAATAGTATTTCTAATTTTGTTTGTTTAATGAAGCAGCTCATCACGATTGACCAAAAAAATTCCTTTGTTTGGATGACCCTAGCCCAACCTGATGTTTATTTTATTTACCCTGTGTGTCACTCTCACAGGCCTTTTGCCAAATGCTAATCAAGCTAACTTTAATGAAATTCACACCAAAAACTTGACACTGCTAAAAATCAGATACTTCCAAACACAATGTCTGCTCGAGCTAAGATTATTGGAATAATTAATAATGAAATGACTTCAATCAGAGCTTCTGTTATGGAGCTACTTAATAATCAGGGTTGATATTTAGATAAGGGTTGATTGGTGCATTTAAATCAGGCCCATTGTGCAGTCATTAACAAGACCATGACTCTGCTGGAAACCTCCATCACGCAGCCTGTCAAAAGTCACTGACAGTTCCCCCTCTGGCGACCTATCTGCTTCCCTCAGCGATGTCACCGCTCGCTATGGCTGCAGGGAACGAAGCTAAGAGAAGTCGAGACACAAGTTTGAAGATTAGATTATTTAAAGGTACAGTTTGTGATTTAAATGTAAACAAACTCAAACATGGGATTGGAACATGCTGTCTCTCACAAACCCTTTAATACAAGCAGCAACTAAATCTGCTGCTACTTCCACCGAGATGTTATGTTTTCACCCAAGTCTGTTTGGTTTGCTTTTTAGCATTATTTTGTTTGTTAGAACTGATTTTGATGAGATTTAGTTGAAGGGTGGGGCATGTTTCCTGGAAGAATCCATTACATTTTGGTACCAATCTGGAAATAAGGTTGGATCCGGATTTTTTTTTTTTTTTTTTTAAATTGCAAGATAGGGTGTTTTTCAGAATTCCAAAAGTAATACACCAAACTCAATGACAGAAATCAGCACCTACCGAGGTGGAATTTGGTTCAGATCTAGATACATTTTAAAGACTTATTTCTTATTATCTCCACCAAGGATCCTATGTGATCTGTTTATTTGCTTCTGTTGGTAAGCGGGATATCTCAAAATGTTATGGACAGATTTGGATGGAATATGTGGGATATATGGGTAATGTCGAGAGGAAGAAATTGTTTGCCTATAAAATCAATGCTATTGGGGTTTTTTTTCCTTTTTTTTTGTTTCAATTAAATTTAGCACAGCAGCTAAGTTTTAAACAAAAAAGAAGATCTGCTTATTTTGATGGTGATCCAGATAGATGCTGATGCTTTTACAGTTTTACAGAATGAGAGACTGGTTTACTGGGGATTTTGTTGGCCTTGGCAGAGGTATGCGCTCTTGGAATGCCTTGTTATTACAGATACTCCAATTAAATCCAATTATTATTATGGTTGCTTCCTTTTATTTAGGCAGCATTGTGGTGCAGTGTTTAACACATTTCCTCGCAGCAAGATGGTCCGATATTCGAACTCATGAATAGCTACTATGTTCTCCCTGTGTTGGTGTGCCTGCCATTGCCCTTGACCAAGGCACTAGGCTGTAGACCTGGAGTTGGTACCAGGAGCCCCACTATGACTGCCCACAGCTCACATAGTTAGATGGGTCAAATGCAGATGAGAAATGTCCCATTGGAAGTGACAAACTAGTTGTTAAAGTCTTCTAATGGTATTAAAGTTTTGTTTAACCAGTAAACAAAGACAAGCTCTTCAATTATGAATTTAGCTCAGACTTAAAGAAACCAAAAAGGAAGGCAGAGGAGGCAGCAATTTTTGCCGTGTTAACAAGACGAAAAGCATCCGCAGTGTGTTTTAAAGATACACTCTTGATTCCACCAAAACACCAAACCTGAGCACTGATGCAGCTGCAGTCAAGGCCGTGGCAGCAGTCTTTTTCTTCCCGTTCTTTGACTAGAGCTGCACAGCTGTGGAGATAATTTATTTGTTTACTTTATTTACCAGTCAATTACATTTTAATGTGACTTGCCTAATGTCCGCATTCTGTCTTCAGATGTGGCCCATGTAATGACTGTGATAGATAAAAGACAGTTTAATTACACGAGACCCTAATTGTCTGCATGCAAAGCCTTCATTATGGGCGTCTTCTATACCATCATCGAGAGGGAATGAGGATAATTTGTAGTCCAGTTCTGATGGTGGATATTATAGCTTTCTAAAAATGTGAGTGAAATGTTGCCTGAGGGGCCACAAATAATGACAACATGAAAGATTTGTAGGTAGAAATTTAAAATGGCTACCAAAGCTGGCGAGGAAAATCAGACAAAGAGAGGGGGTGTTCGAGGTATCCCCCAACCTCACAACCACAACAGCTGAGATTTAAAAAACAAAAAAAGATGAAGATATAATATACATTTTATGGCAACAGCTGCACTCCTTTCTCTCTCCCAGTGACATACGCAGCCACCGCCCACACACAGACTCACTAGCGAGAAGTTGTTAAGAGGAAATAGAATATTCTGGTCATTCCTCTCAGTTGCTGTGGTGTATTTTAGTCCCAGCGTGATGCCATTCATTACTGCCCTGTCAGAGCTCTCACGACTCCGGGCTCAACAACTAATTGAGATGACATTTCTAAGTACGCACACACTGCCGTGAGCTATGGAGCAGTTACAGTGAGACACACACACACACAGAGATACACACATATACAAACACTAAACCTCTTTTCAGAAGTTATTTCAATAGAATTCTAATGCAGCAGTGTCTGCATTCGTTTCTAGTCTTCGTCTGTTTTTCAAAGTATTCCTCTCTGTCTTGGTTCTCTTTATATGCTTTTATAGTTTGCATATCTTCATCATTTTTTAAAGTGAATTGACAACATTCATTGAAAACAATAATGCCAACAACAAACTGCATTTCTGTGCAGACTTTTCAAAGACAGGCACTGATATAAAATACAAACAGGAATTTCTTTGGCTGGCAGGCACAAATATATATATATATAGACAATCTAAATACTTCCTATATATGTGAAACCAGCAAGTCTTTCGTTGCACTTTGCAGAGGAGTTGTAATGTGTGGGTGCGCTAATTAGCTTCACAGAGTCATGCCACAGGGCAACACACCAGAAACTGTGATCACACTGGATGCTTTCCAGCTCATGGAGGCAGGCTGCAAAAACAGAGCAACAAGAATCAAGGACTCAGTTTAAGGTATTACCTCTAAAATAAATTTTTTAAAAATGGAAAAACAATATTGAAGGTAGTTTCTGAGAATAAAATTAAAATGGACTTTTTTTTGGACATTTTCAGTGGTTTAATTTCCTCTGAAAAATTAAAACAGAGGCATGTTTCATTTTTCATTATCGATATTAGAAACATGAGCAAAGCCTCATATTAACATATTTTTAGTCTCAGTTTTAGTTTTTAGTTTAGTTTTTAGACTTTTAGTCTCAGTCTGCAACTCACAGCTGTGTTATTGATCAGTAATATGCCTTCAATTATTCAAAGATATGGACTTTTGAAAGACCCTCAGTGAGAGTGCAACCGATTCAACACTGGATGTCACTGGAAGCAAGTATTGTTCACACAAATACTATGGATCACACCAATATTTTTCCTATTTTAGCCCACATACAACACATACTGTATGTGTGTGATCTTTGTATGTTTGAGCCCTAAATACTACACAAATACATTACAAGGTTGAGATGAATGAAAATAGGTCCATTGAACATTATGAACCAACAACTAACTTTTATAAAAATATCACACGCACGCACACACACAAATTGCATCAATTGTGTCATTGCCCATTGATGTCAAGACTCAATGATCTTCCCATTTTTAGCTTGATGTTTTTGTCCCAGTCAATCCAAACCCACTATCTTTGTCCATGTGACTCACCCAGGAAATGACCTCACACTCCACTGACACCAAGGACCTCAGCAGAACCTTAGTATTTAGACAGAGTCGCTACAATTCAGGGCTCACAGAACTAAATGTCTTCCTGCTCACCAGCAAGCAGACATAGTATTTTCAACTGATATACCTCATTATTTTAACAATTCCAAATGAAGGCAGCCTTTACCACATTTTACGTGCAATATAACACAAAATTATGAATAATCCAGGAAATATTTTTTTTCCAGAACTGTAAACAACAGATTAACAGTATCTTTGCTATCACACTTGCCAAAGCTGTTAAAAGATTAGAGGATAACTACAGTAAGGTATTTCACACATCTTTGTCTAATTTTTAATTGTACTTACCTAAATTAAAGAGGAGTGTCGGTTATTATGTTTTATTATTTCAGGTTTTTATTTCAACTGGCACTATTTGAAAAAAGGAATCATACTTGATTTCTGATCCTTTATTAGATGTATTATTCTGAGGTCAGGGCTTTTATTTTACTTTTGTCAGGCAGAAGCTGTGGGGAAACATTTTCATTTGGTATTGACTGAGGGTGCTGAATAGTGATTTGATTTGATTAAAACACACACACACACACACACACACACACATACACACAGACACACACACAGTCCTCAAAACCTGGGAGACGTTGCACATGAAAGGTGCTCGACATCAGAGGGAGTCAAATTGGCCTTGGCTGGGAGGATTGGTCCAATCAACCTCCAACCGTATAATTAGTAATTAGATTGGGATTAGAGTCAACTGTGAGTGGAGGAGCGTGGCCAATTCAAATCAGCATATGAAATGTGATTAAATTAATAAGAGAAAAATTGAAATATTAATGTCCCTTTCTTTCCACTGGGTCTCAGTTTGATTTGTTTGAACTTTGGTTAATTGTGGATTTGTATACAGTAAAATATTGGTGGTTAGATCAAATAATTTCAATTTTGTTGAATATTGTAAGAATTCACCAGACAAATTAATGCAGAACAGATGGATACAAATTTTATCAATAAGGCAATGAAGGATCTCATCCTTCATGAACAGTGTCATAAATTAATATGATAATGATTATTATTTTCATGCCATATAAAATTATCCCCATATTGTTGCTATGATAGAGTCAGGCTACAGGTCTTTCACAAGGGTTACTAATAACATTAACCATGGCTGCATTCCGCTGCATGACCCTGATATCGTGAATTCCGGTTCAATGGCTCAAATAAATGGAATGTAGCCATCATTAAGACCACAAATTATGCAGATTTCCATGTTGTTATTTTCATTATCATTTCTGTTTAGGAATATGTGAAAAAAAAAACACACTAAGCCACTTCTTCACTTCCTTTCTGCACCACAACAATGCATACTGAGTGAAAACAGGCATTTAGTAATTGGCCAGATGCATCAGCCCCATGGACTAATATAGATGGTGGCCAAACAGCCTATCTCTAGCCTTATATGGGTGTTAGGAAAGCAAAGAACTAATCAAAAAGGAAGCTTTCAGGGAAGCTGAGGACTTATGGATTTGACTTCCTGGATGCATCACCACTATATTACACTATAAAAATAAAGGAAAATAACATTATCTGTCCCCTTTAATGTTATTAGATACTGCTCTGAGGAATTAAGAGGTTGTGATAAAGAGTGTTTAGGAAGCTCTACTTGGAATGACACACAAAACTCTGTTTAGTTTAATGTATTTTTAGGAAATTGTGTTTTTAATGGCTTACTTTTATGCCTTTCACTATAGTCTTTTTAACTTTCCTGATTTTTATGTAGATGTTCATCTCTAGAGACTGTCCTGGTCCAATAAAAGTGGAATAAGAATACCAAACTCACACTATTTGTCTATGTTCCAGTTCCAGACCAAAATAGTCCCTTGCCAGCTGATTATTTGGAAGAAGCAGCATGGTAACAGTGCTGCCTGCAGGCCTTCAGGGTCTGTCCATCCATCAGATTGCCTACAACATTTCTGAAATGTAGCTGAAATTTCCTGCTCACCTTAAATGTTCACACTTCAGTTTGCCAAAGTTTAAGAGTTGAACTGGTCAGGAAAGATTTCTCGGACTAATGGCCGTGGAAACAGGAGTTGGTACTTGCACAAAAACACATGGTAATTGAGCTTCTTTTGATTCAAGCCATAGGATATCACAGACAATTTAAAATCAGCCTCCCTTTCAGCTTTCCAATTGAATAATTCTATTCTTTCAAGGATTTTTTTGTCATTATATTTAAATTCCTGTCAAACACTGAGTAGAGTGACCATTTGTGTCAGAAGTTTCCTGCATGATTAGTACTTAGGCATTAAAAGGATTAATTCTTAACAATATGGCTGTCATTACCATCTGGATTTTTAAAAAAGATTTAATAAGTGTAGTGATCAAAGGGGTTCTTATGTGAAGCTGACAGCCATTCATTTCAAAGGGCAGGTATTTCTCCTTACCTATTAATACCTCATTTAAAATGTCCCAATGCCATTACTTAAGCTTACACACTTCAAAAGAAAAATGTACATTTGAGACTGAAATTACTCATCTACTCACCAGTCCAGATCCATCTTTACTTTTTGCATTTAAAAGGTTTAATAATTTATCATATGACTTTAGGTTCAGCAATATTTGCATGTATACCTGTGTGAGACATGCAGACTTTGAAGTACAATAAAAAATTCAGTAGCAGAAAGTTAAATATTGAAGAGATAGGAGGATTTTACAAAGCTCTGTTGTAATGTGTAATGTGTTGTGTGTGTTTCAACAAATGAGAACAGAAGATTTTCACCAGCAGCAAAGGTGTGTTTTACAGAAAACAACATACACGAGTGCTGGTTTTAACACTGTGATAAACAAAGAGGAAGGAAAAGAGGGTGGAGTGATGGGAGAGAGAGAGAAAAAAAAAGAGTGAATGCATCAATGTGTGCATGTGTGAATACTGCCCTGTTTGACTTTCTGCAAATAACCATTTGTTATCGGCTTAATTGTAGTCTAGCCCTCATTTACAAACTGCATCTTTAAAATCTGAAGGACCATACTGGTTGTTTTGCATGCTTGAACCCAATAAATACTACCCACATACTGTACATGTTGCATTACTGCCAACCATAAACCATACTTTAGTTTTCATGTTATTTTTGCAAAATCCCCTGATCTTTCAAAATCAAATGTTCGGGTGATACATCCTCCTTAAAATTCAATGTTTCGCCTGCTAACTCCTACGCACCGTTGTAGAAGGCACAGCCGTTTTACTGGGACTATATTCCCTGGCAGAGAAACTTTTCTTCTGTGTAGCTCCATTCTGTTAAATTAAGTAAATTCATCAAAAAATGTAATAGACGCCATGTTCGCTGTGATGGATACCACAATACAACTGTACAATTCATTTTAACGCATCTGATTTCATGGTAACGATAGTAAAGCCCAGCTTTATACTGGTAAAAGTGAAGACCAGAGGATAGTTGGGCCTTCAAAAAGACATAGTCATTACCAAAAGATAAAGTTTGCCAAACCATGAGATTATGCATTGATTTTATAATGTAAGTAAAGTGTTTTCATTTTATTGCTGGTTTGATCACAGCAACAGATGTGTGTCATTTTCTTTTAAAGAGATAAGAGCCCTTATGCCAGCTATTTGTACACTATATTTATTGAAAGGAAAAAATTCTCGGCAAAGGCATCCATTATGTTTTATTAATGAAGATGCTTGTACTACAGAGGGAGGGGTAGAAAAACGCACATACCGCTAGCGGGACACAGTCACTCAGTGCATTAAAATGTATGATACAAGGGAGTTAGTGAGCTATCTATGAGGAGAAAAAGATGAATAAATATTGAAACATCTTTATGAAATATTAACGGCAACACAAACAATGAAAGTAACTAAGGGATTTAGGAGCGGACAAAAAGGCTGCGGGGGATAAAATTTCAAAGGCAGCAAAGCTGTGTACAGTCTTTAGACAGTTTTCACTAAAGGGGAATAGGAGAAATTTTCTGAAGCATCTGAGATGAACTGCATCTCAGCGTGAGCAAATAAACATTTCTTTGAGATCACAGGTTTCCCCCAGAGAATCCTGCTTTCTAAAGAACAGGAGACAGAGGTGTGGAAAAAAGGGCTGTGTATTAAATATGATGACTCTTAAGATGTGTGATTTGAGGCAAGAGTATCTTTTGATGCAATTTTTAGCTAAAAGACTGCTTTTTCTGAAAGATTTGTCATGCAGTGATATTATTGATGTATTCATCACTCAACTGGTAAAGTTTCCATCTGTTCCTTTGATTTGCTTATCATGCGTGCTGTTGTTATGATTATGGAGTGTTTGTGGGTATAATATGCATCTCATCCCCAACTCTTACTTCAGTATCCTTTTTTAAAGGACCATACAGGTGATTTTGCATGTTTGAGCCCAATGAATACCCACATACATGTTACTGCCAACTATTTTCCAAAACATAACCTCATATTTTAGTTTATGTATTTAACCAAATCTCCTAATAATTGGCTGTAACTCATCACGTTTGTCATTGCTGGTCACAACGTGTTTCACATTATGGGATTAGACTCCCTGAAAGCACATATTTAGCTTTCTAGATATGTCTCGGGCATCTGTGACCCATCAGCAAGATTGTCCTTCAGGAGCGAACGCCTCTGGGGCTGCGTCAGTGAGATCCAAATATCCTCGAGTGAAAAATCTGGGCTAAAACTTGTGTAGTCTGAACCTGGCCTTTGTCTGTCTGTTGACTTATGTACAAGCTGGTATCTGTTCCATTGATCATTCCAGCTAAAATAAAATGCATGAAACACTGAGACTCTCCTGGGATGAGAAAGGCCAAGACAAGTACGTCCACAGATGCCCTCCCACTCCAGGAGCAAGAGGAGGAGACAATGCCAGAATGCAGACAGACATGCTTTTGATCTCTGTACTATGTTTTGCAGGCAGTGTTATCAAGTATTGTGAGATTGAAGCGCAGAAACTTTTAAAAGATACAACATACCATGCATTTAAAACCAAATCTATGAGACACATTGATAAAGTCTGGCCATTTCTAAGTATTTTTTTCAGTACTCTGAACGTATTATTGTTATTCACCATTGAACTAATTCGAGACAACTTCTCAAATCACAAAGGCATGGAAATCTTTCACATTCTACAATCTTTTTTCCTCTCTAGGTTTCTATATGTATTGGTGTCTCGATAGAAAATAAAAGAAAGACATATACTGTAGGACCACTTGACACTAAAAACCTAATATTTTTTCTTTTGACCTTGCCAACTCGAGATCTTCAAAAGAATCTGTGAGAACCAACTTGTTAGCGGCAAAGATTTGTTTCTTTGTCTCCAGTGATTTTTCTTCAAGGCTTTGTGATACCGATGCACAGCTTCAATTCTCTCTTTGTGGTCTGGCAAAGCCAAGGACGAATCTGCTCAAGACAGTCGTCATTTCAAGCAGGCTGTACAAGAGTCGCTTGATGGTTCTACCCTTCCGAAACCAGATGTAACACTTGCATACCTGTCACAAGGCAGTCCTAGCAGGATCTTGCAGAGCTTTCTGGCATTGATACGGCTACAAATGCCTACATTTTCAGTGACTTTTCTGAAAACTTTCATGTAATTTGGGAAATTTGTGGTTTATTTTGTGGGAAATTTGTGGTTTATTTTGTGGGAAATTGTGAGGCAGTTTTGGAGTAAGCTCACCTTGACAAAACAGCTTGAAGAGAGAAAGGTCCTAATAGCAATTGCATATCTGCTAGACACTGAGGTTTGATTGTTTGGCCTGAGCTTATAACACTGGTCTTAAATTAGATTATTTTAAGTAAAAATGACAGTGATTGGAAAAACATGCAAGCGCTTATGCAGTCTGACTATTTTTTATGTTTGTACTGTATCTCGCAAGCTCTGACAAAGATTGTGGCAGCTGGTTCAATTTGCATTCGTATGATCTCAAGATTGCAAATTTGTGGGGAGACTGACTTTGCTTCTATTTGTAAAACTCCAAATGGGTCAATGTTCAAATTTCAAGGTTTTCAAATTTCTCCTGAACTATGCACCAAAATCACTTCCTGAACAGTCATATATCTGGTCAGGCTCAAGGCTACTCACCCCTTTACTCTAAATTTTCATCCCTTCCCTACCATTCTTGTTTTTAACTACATATTGGGCCATTTGGTTATTGTCCATTAATTCATTTAATGACATGATTCCTGCTGTGTGGAAGAGCAGCCGAAGAACACCACAAAAATTCCCCTTAAAGTATCCAAGGCTGCAAATAAATAATCAAAGCAATATTCAAGGTAAATCTCCACCAAATGCAGCTTAAACACTAAGCACTTTATCACCAGTGCAAATGATTCAAGTAGGTTGTCCGAAAAGTCGGATCTAAGGACATATGACAGTAAAATAAAGTGTGCAAGGATGTCTGCATGGCTTTAAAATTTCAACAAAGTGCTGATAGCCTCCATCATTTTAATTAAATTAAGTGTAAGGTAAATCAGACCATGCTGTCTTATTAAGGAGCTGAATGCTAGTTTGGTGGCAAGATATCTACTTTCCTCAAGCTCTTTATACAAACATGCACATACATTAGGAAATGTAGGCATAATGGAAAGAGAAGTGGAAGATAATTGTAGTAGCTAATAAGAAAGATTAAACACACACACACACACACACACACACACACAAGGCACATTAGCTACTTCCTCCTACTCCTCTCTTCTGCCACCAGAGGAACTCTGGCTCTCAACCAGTCCTACCCACCTCCACCCCTCTGCCATTTAAGTATCAGGCCCTCAGGTCTGAGAGCCTGAGGGATGGGAAGAAAAGTGTGCGTATCTATTTTGTGTGTATGAATGCGTAGGAGTCCACAGCTGCATGGTGCGTCTGCTTCCCCTGCCTGTAGACATGCTGCCATTCATCGCCTCATTACCATGGAGGAGAGGAGCAGAGGATGGGTGAAGGTAGGCTGCACAGACTGCAATCAGCTCCCTGTTGCTGTTTTTTATGCACCGCATATCACATTGCAAATTCTATGCACTCCATAGCCTCCAGTAACAAAAGTCGCTAAAGGCTGACGAGTAAAAATAACTAAGTGCTGGCAAAGTTGGACTGAATCCTGAACTTGAATTGACAGGTGAGTGAGTTGCAATTGATTTTGCATTGATGTCTTGATCCACTCAGTGCTGGAAAGCTGCGGTATGGTGTGTCATATCATGCACACAGGACACTCCTCATTTGCCATTACGTGTGTCATTTATTATGATTCATTTTCTGCATTTAAGAGTCCATTCTCGAAGTTCACAACAGCCTCACGGGGAGTATTGATTTTGAATTGTTGCCAGTACAACCCATGAGGGCCTGAAGGTAAATTTGTGTCCAAGAATCAGCCCACACACTGAACTTGCACTACACTGAATGCAAATACACTGTGCTGCAGTCTATATTAGATCTTATCGTTTTTAACTTAACAGGTCAGTGTGTGCATGCAATGGTAAATGAAAATAGTGTAGATAAACAAAGCAGCAACTGAAGAATATCTCATAGGGAATTGTCATAATAAGATCTGAAATGTATTTATTAGTGGCAGGCCATTGCTTAATTAGGCTATCTTAGATCATGTTTCGGAGCATACTCACTAAGCAAATAATGGAACAAGATGGATTCTCATATCACGGTGTCTCATATATTTTAGCGCTATTTAAAGTTTGGCCATAAATTAAGCAGCAATGCATTATTCATGATGCCACTTCTGCACTCTCCCAGGGGGCTTTATGCAAAGTGGGGAGTCATCTCTCTCTCTCTCTCTCTCTCTCTCTCTCTCTCTCTCTCTCCTGACTACATTATCTTGCTAATGGTCTGAGTCAATGAGTCACCCTCACATATTTCAAAGCCAAAGGATCAAGCAGTCAAACAGGTTGATTGAGAAAAAGTTAGCAGCAAATTAATTGTCACATACAGCAGAATAAGTAGCACTGAAAACAAACACTATGGGGTAATTCATACAAACGCAAGGCAACGACACATTGTCATGCTAAATCTGCACGATGATAACTAAAGCTCCTTCATAAAGCTTCCATTCCATTATTAGTACCCCTAATACGATGGTAATGGGATACCCGGTATCCCATTACCATCATATTAGGTATTTCCCAGTAAAAGCCAATGAAAATCGTCATGCTTTCTACTGCTTCATCTGCTGCCAAAGCAAAATGGACATGCTAAATTGTCAAAGGAAACCCAGGTTCTCTACATATAAAGAGAAAATTACCAAACAAATAGCTGTGAAAGAGAAGGCATCCAGACTACTGGGAGTTCCACCGCACAGGAGGAGGGATCTGTGAGATGCAGACGTTGCATTGGTGGTGAATTTACTTCTTCCTATTATTCTTAGTATAGACACAGAAAATCTTTTCTCTGCTTTGTCTTCAAGTTTTTGTGGCGAATGTCTCTGTGATGCCCAATTTGGCTTTTTTTTGTTTTTTTTTTTTTTTTTTNTTTTTTTTTTTTTTTTTTGTGCAGCAAACTTCTATGGCCCATTCTCCTCATGCAAACCAGCAACTACAACTGCAAAGTTTGCTAAAAATCAAAATCGAGATCAAAACTTGACATTTAAATCAGCTGAGTGAGTGTATCTGTCAAATTTATTGATCATGAAAAAGGTCTGTTTCATCCAGATTTCATACATGTAAATTTTACCACCAATCAAATTGATACAGATGCTACTTCCTTCAGAATAATGGCAGAACAGCAACATGCAAATTAGGAAATACTGTAGTTACAGCTCTTTAGCAGCAAATGAGAAAAGAGATCACTAACAGACGTTTATGAATAAAGTTAGATTGCATGATACTATCGGCCCAAACCAACATGTTTAATTTGGTGCTGTGTTTCTTTAGTTATCCTCAATCTGACATAAATGCTGGACATTTTTCAATTCATTTTTGCATGTTACATTGATGTTGGTTACATTCTGCTGCCTGTGGTTAAGTAGCACTTTAGCAATTCAGCAGGAGTAACAACAGTACTGACAGTGACAAAGAAATCATATTTTTATTCACAGGATGCTTCCCTCTAATTGGCTTGTAAACTAAAGCAAGTTGTAAAAATCAATTTGTATCTGGCATCCAATTTCGCAGAGCCAACTCCAAACAAGTATGAGTGATACAAACAGAAATAAAAGACAGCAAGGTATAAAAGAGACAGACACAATAAAAGAAAAAAAACAATCATTTTCTCCATGCGTGTTGGAGAGCTGAAGGTAGTAAATGTGGAGTTGTGAATGTAGCGTGGTGTTCCTCTCAGTAGGGGAGGGGCGGATAGTGGACAGAAGGAGCCTGCTTACCAAGAGTCTACCAAGAATGAAAGGAGGAGAAAAGTGTTGACAGCAATTTCACCGCAGGGTAGGAGCACACACAGAGCGCCCCAGGTGACCCAGTCCATACACAGCATCTGATTGCAGTAAATTGTGGTGCTGTTTTTAGTACACAAACAAACCTTACTGTGTGTCTGGCTGCTCCCTCCACTGAGAAATTTTGTTTAGGACACACACAAAAAAGGCAGCAGAGCCTATTTCAGGTTTGAAGTAAGGTATGCTGCATACAATTCATTTGCATTGATGAGCTTTTGGAGAGTAAAAACTGCGCGTCATTTTTGAACAGTGCTGTTAAGGTTAGAGAAAAATCTGCTAAGTGCATTGTTCATTAGTATGTAATTACTCTTAATATTCAAATAAATGTGCAATGTAATATTACTGTGAAAGAAAATGTGGCGTACTGCACCGGTTTGTTCATAAGCAATCCATTAAAAACAAAATGCACTCTCCCAATTTGCATTTTACAATCAGTTTCTGCCTTTTTATCAGTGAGCAAAAAAAAAAAAAAAAAAANAAAAAAAAAAAAAAAAAAAGCTCCCAACACTTAAAGTGATTACAGCAATACGGTGTATGAAAAAATTATGAAGCATGGCCATTCTAATAGGCTGCGACATCTCATCTAAGATTCCCACTTTGTCTAACAGTGCACTTATTTTCCAGAGAGAAAAGTATTTTCCTCCTATCTCATCAATCTCGCTTATGCAAATGAGGGTCTTAATTTGGTTAGAGGCGGAGTCACGTGGGAGAAAGGAAAAAGTACAATCTTGTTTATCTTAATGGGGAATGTTTTCAGCACAGTTATCCAATGACGGAGGCCCATTTAGCCATGATAGAACCAGGAATAAGGTGATTAATTTTGTCACCATATGAAAATGTCTTATATTGAAAAAAAAAAAACAAGCAGTTGCTGCATCATTTCTTTATATTTTACACCACATAGTCAACATTAGTGTTGTTGCCTGTCCATTTCTCAGGAGGATATGTCAAAATAATGGAATTTTCAAATTTCATAAATGGGTGGGTCCTTGGACAAGGAACAGTTGTTTGTTTAGATTTTAAGGCAGATCCAGATCAGGATCCATAGGAATTCCCCCCCCCCCCNCCCCCCGCTTTCTTTAACACTGAAAAATAGGAATTTGTCAAGACAAAAACCCAGATCCAGATATTGATCCAGATCTGGCAGATTAATATAGGCTTAGACAGGCTAAAAATTAAGGTGGCTACCACCAATGTGAAGCCAGAAGAAGATGATGCCCACAATCCTTTTTACACAATTCAAGGTAATGAAAGTGAAACTCTGGCTTTATATTGGTAAAAAAAAAAAAAAAAAAAAGGCACAATCAGAAGACTACTGAGCTTTGTCGGATGTTCTCTGAGGCCCCTTTCACATCTTGCATTAACATGCAATCTCTGTATCCAGATTCATTATCTGGATAATCACATCTGATGTCAGGACTTTGATTTAAAAATTGCATTAACATGCATTCCCGTTATCTGGATTCTGCCTTCATTGTGATTGGAGCTTAGTAGGCAGGTTGTTACTCTATCAAAGCCCGTACTTCCTTGTTGCTCCATGGACCAGCTTCATCCATTTTTGCTAAAGATAACTAATAACTTCTAGATGTGGGGACCCATTTATGGAAAGCTGCAACTCAAAAAACTTTATTAACAAGAGGCAGGAAGAGCCATGAATATGAAGCAAGGTGATGTTTTAAACTTGTGAGTGGATGTTACCTCACATATGTGTACAGATGGCATTCACACCTGGCTACTTGTGACTGAGATCATAGTGCAACCATATCCGTACATGTCTGTTTGACTGCCATTCGATCACAATGCATTCATTCACGTGTTTTTCCTTACCTGACATATCTGGATACAGATTGAATTTGAAAGCAAGGTGTACATAGAGCTGAGTGTTCTCTAGTTCTAAATGTAAATGTTTTAAGTATACAAAACAAAGCCTGGAATATGAAGATAATAGATACTCCAATTCACTTACATAAAGTAATTACCCCTTGGGATGAATTATTATAATTACATAAGTATTGCATCGAATTACAACACAAACGCAGCTGCAATAACACAAATCATAACATCGCTAATAAACTCTGACCCCACAATTCAATAAAATCTATTATTTTTACTACTCACATACACAGTGACATGCAGTGTGCACTCACTAGGCGAAACCATGGTGATGCGAACAATTCCAACCTAGAAAGTAACAATAATGGTCTAAAAAATGGTGCTGCGACCAAAGGACTGTGATATTATAATTACCGCTGCCACTGATCCCTTCTAGCCACGCACAGCGAGAGGGCCCAGGAAAATAATTATAGTCAGCTGGATTTTATTATGGAAGTCTACTTGCTGTGTGGTATGTAATGCTCCTTCCCGTTCTTTCTTTCCACTGTGTTTTTTTTTTTTCAGCCAACACATGAACTGACTTATTTTCCTCTGTCACTGATGTATTCTCAGCATGAGGACAGCTGTCAGTGATTTCAGTCACGAGCGGTAATAAATGTGCGCTCGTGTATGCGCATTCACACACATACACATGCACAAGCAAGCACTAGCGTCAGCCCACACAAGTACACACACTGCTGCAAACAAATCCAAATTGGCTGGTCCTATGAGGAGTAAGATTGCATCAATCGCAACTCAAGGAAAAAGATACTAAAACTTCATTTCTCAACTTTTCTGAATACAGAAATGAAGGACATGGAAACACAACTCGAAACGTAAATGCAAATAAAATTAAACACAAACCCATGCACATGTGTAACACGTACACACACCTTTCCACATCAACAAGCACCCATCATCATCTCTGAGTCCTCTATCAGTGGAGCCTCAGTGGAGTCACACCACCACGCTCCACTGGGCGCTGTGAAAGGATGCTGTGAAAGGAAGCCTGAGGGACTGTGTGTGTGTGTGTGTGTGGACAGGTAAGTGGACATCCAGGTTATCTCCCTGTAGCAAAGCTAGCTATAGTGCATCATTACCTGTGCACTTTGATGGGTGTGACATTCCCCTCACACTTCAATGTGGTCATATTCTCTCATTCTCTCTCTCTCTCTCTCTCTCTCTCTCTCTCTCTCTCTCTCTCTCTCTCTGACACACACAGACTCAGCATGCTCAAACAACTTATAGAGAACCTGTCACCTCAACTGATTTCTGTTTCTTGTCCATACACAGTGATATACACACACGTGCACACACACACAGAATGTACTGTATATCAATTTTAATACACAGAGTAATGTGAAGTGGGTGGAGCCAAAGCTTGTGGTAGGAATTTTTCCATGCAACTCTGCGTTTGAAAGGTTATTTTTGATGATTACCTCAAAGTTAAGAATGTTCAGGTATTCATCACAAGCTATGCAACAACAAACATGACAACAAACAGCACGTGTGTGATCACGTTGTAGGACATCTTGAATTTATATATGTCATATTCTTAGCATTTACGTGATTGAAGGTGAAATTATTGTGGTCTGGAATGATGAGCAGTGGGTATTTTTGTGTATTGTGGAAGCAATACGAGTATGAGCTCTCTCTCTCTCTCTCTCTCTCTCTTNACACACACACACACACACACACACACACACAGTATTCGCTCCTACTGAACTCCTCACTAAGTCATATTCTGGAGTGTCGTGCTGTGTGTCATTTCAGGGGCCTGAAGGCAAAGCTGAACTATTCTTTTTTGATATGCAAAGAAAATACAGTAGGCGTCACTTGACAGAATGAGATGCATTTTGGGACCAAAGTTTCTACATACATAAATCCTTCTTATACCTCATGATTTGCTACACACCTTCGCTCACACAACATTTTCTGCTCTGACCACCGATGAATATATAAATAAAGGTGGGATCATCTCTAAAAGTTTTACCCTGTAAGAGGTTTTCACTAATAGCTTATTGTTTCAGGCAAAGAAGTTAAATAAGTTCACTGCGTTAATTAAGTGAATTAAACCAAGTTATAGAAGAATAAAGTTGAAATATTAATAAAACAGAGAGATAGTGGAGGAGAGAGCCCTTTGACCAAGCTATTTTAAAAAATTTTGAGCAATTTCACATGAAGTGACACGAGTTGTGTTTTGGATTCCTCACACTTCTTCGTTTTTCTTTCAGCCCACACAGACTGTGTGAGCATTGGAGCCATCTGTTGGGGTAAACGTGTTGTCAGAAACACTGAAAGTGAGATGGCAGCGAAGAGACGCTCGCCCCGAGGCACTTCCTCTGTCATCACTCCAAGAATCCTGCTGTGCAGACCATGAGTATTAACTTCCCAAAGCACTCTGGGTAATCACTTGCTGCCTCGCACTCGCCAAAACAAAGATTGCAGGGGATTTTCTGATGCACGCTGTTGGCACACGAAGCAGGAATTGACTGTGAATGAACACTTCATTTAAGAATATTTTATGTAAACAGCGAGTGTTGAAAATCAAGGAGACATGAAACAAAATGTGACTTAATTTGGGAGGAGATGAACATGGCAGATCTTTTGTTGATGTTTATGCTTATCATAGACCCGTACCTCAAAAGCAAATCCAGCAGAGCAGCTTTTTCCTTCTGCTGCACTTTCTGATGTAAAAACTCTGCAGCAGCCAAACATGCGGTACAGCACGCTAAAGCTACATTTACATGACAGGTCTTGATGCCCAGTTCCTTCTTCTCACTCTTTTGCCTATATCCAATTTTCTGGACAGCAAACTTCTATCTCTTTTTTTATTTTTTTAAAGACTCATATCCGATATTTGTGTTTACATGGCTTTGATCTAAAACTCCCTGGATGCAGAAATGTGGGTTTGCATACATGCACATTTCTGAGATGGATGTAAAAAAAAAAAAATTTTTTTTAAATGTCGCCAATGGACAAAAATGAGATCAGTTGGTTTGCAACTT
The DNA here is from genome assembly GCA_014773175.1 of Lucifuga dentata. Classification (NCBI taxonomy): domain Eukaryota; kingdom Metazoa; phylum Chordata; class Actinopteri; order Ophidiiformes; family Bythitidae; genus Lucifuga; species Lucifuga dentata. The sequence goes on along the minus strand of VXCM01000088.1, from coordinate 440,159 downwards.
TTCAATGCGGAGAGAAACATTCGGTAGGTTGTGCGAGGATTTATCACCAAGACTCTTGCATCAGGATACATCCTTTTGTCAGGCGATCACAGTGCAGAATCGAGTGGGAGTTGGACTGCAACCGGAGCAAGTTATCACACACCAACACATCTGTTTGGCATAAACACCACATCAGTATGTCTGATATGTGTCGTATGTATATCCTCCATTTCATATCGATTGCTTGCATCATTTATTCACAGATCATTCATACAGGGATTTCATTATGTATGAATCAAAATGGCGAGGAAATTCTGATCTGTATTTAAAGCGCAGTCATATTGTCAGATATCCGATACATATCTGATATATTTCTACATATGCAAGTAGCTAAAAATAGAGCTGAGAATAACCAAATCCATGTGCTTTTTCATCACTTACATTTTCACAACGCATATCCGACACGTGCTACATATGAGAACATCCGTGTCGGGTCACTTCTATGTGGTAACGAAAATGTAGCAAAACAGACAGACAGGCAGGATAAGCAGACATACAGGTAGCAGGTGAGGAGGTAAACAGGTGAGGAGACAGACAGGTAGGAAATAGACAACAAGTCCATCAAACAGCTGGACAAGCAAACAGGCGGAGGCACACGTATTCATCGCATACAAACGGGCCCATGCAGCGTCACGGACCAATTTATCTTCCTCGAACTCCATCTGGACATGAGACAAAGAGTCATCTGCCAGCCAGCGAGGTGACGATAATTTGTTTGCCTGCGTAGCTGTAATATTCAGTTTCTCTCCAGGTTAAAACACAATTACTTCCCAGCAAACACGACTGGACTAAATCAGCCGCAGCAGCTCGTCCTGCCATCTGTTGCTTGCTTGCAGCAGGATGTGAGCTTGGCTGGCAAAATGTCTCACGAGACGCTCCATAGAAACGATTCTATGGCCTCCATTTGTACGTTAGCATCAACAAACATCAATGATCCTCACATGCATGTGCACACAAACACGCAAGCACACAGATCTAATGTAGAGCCTTAAAGGACCATACAGGTGGTTTTGCATATTTCAGCAAACCATTTCCGGAAACATACTGCTGGACTGATAAATATTAGAATTATTTTTCCTACTTCATTCCATTACGCTATAAAAATCAACTTGTAGAGACTTGAAACGTTGAGATAGGTCATTCAACACAGCGAACATGACATCGATTACATTTTTTTGTCAAAATAACTTTATTTAACCAGACCAACACAGAGCTGCATGGAAGAGTTTGTATGTCTCCAGCAGGGATGGAGAAGACGGTTTCTCCATCAGGAGAAACAGGAGAAGACGGTTTTAACAGAGAAATTAAAATGATGGTCCCTTCTAGATTCGGACGTACATATTGGCAGGTGAAACACTGAATTTTTAGGTTGGTGTATCACCTGAACATTTGATTTTGAAAGATTGTGGGGTTCTGCAAAATAATAGGAAAGCTAAAATACAGTTTTATGTTTTGGATAATGGTTGTCAGTAACGTAAGGTGTATAGTGGCATTTATTGGGCTTAAAGATGAAAAATCACCATAAAAATCACCGGTATTGTCCTTTAACCAGGATTTGGCATCTGCAAATTTGAGTCTGCTATTTGGCAGAAAAAGGAGCCGCTGAGAGTTGCTCTTCACTATAAGATGCAATACATACGGAAAGTGTTTTCACTCCAACTCAGCTGGATGCCCAATCGCCTGAAACTATTTTCTCTTGATTTTGCAAAACTGTCAACTTTGGTGAAAAAGATAACTTTTGAGGATGAATTTTCAATATCCACAAAAAAATGTTTCAGTTTCTGATGGTGTACCTACTACTGTTTGCAATTCAGAGAGTCTTCCATTGTCTTTTCTCTAAAATAATATTGAGATGAACCAAGAACTGCCGTGGTATTGTTGAAATTAATCTCTTCTACAGTGAGAGAGAAGAACTGTAAACATAATCTGTTCATTATATTTACAGTATTGTCTGCTTGCCAAGAATCAAGAGTGGATCACCAGAGGGATGCTGTTAGGGTTTATTTTACATTTGGCTCAGAAAAAAAAGCGTCCTCATAGCAACAGCTATCAGCCACAGCACTTCCAGCCCTTTGTGTGTGTAAATCATGGCAAGAAATGTCCCCTTTCTCTTCCCAAATTACACCTTCTTCTGGTGCAGCCCATGAAGAAATTAAATAAATACAATATGCAAAACCATGTCTAAGCTAATTAACAGCAGGCTGCCTCACAATGAATAAAGAATATAATTAATCAGTGTGTGTGTGTGTGTGTGTGTGTGTGTGTGCATGTGTGTGTGTGTGAGAGAGAAGGGGGTTGTCGATGAACTCATATGCTTGGTTTTTATTGACGCTCCCTTTGTTTTCTGCTAATCTTCAGCCTTGTGTTTTCATTTGACAACATTGTTCTATGAAATCAGTTCTTTGCATGCTTACAGTTGCGTATTTGTGTCGAAAATGCATAAACGGAGGCAATGCGGGTTTATTTTAAATTCTATTATTACAGCGGATAATGTCTTAGGAAATGTAATTTTTAATGACATTTTGATCCCTTGGAAGGTGCCACTACTGTGTGAGAGATATGGAATTTCAACTGGATACAAGGAATTTCAGCTCAGTTCAGTCGGAATTTGAGCATTTTTGGACGCTTTCCAGATGTAAATCACAAAATAATGATGTGGACTATTAATAGATTAGATGCTGTCTTGTCTGCTACAATTTATTAAGCATGATTACGCATCTTGGCAGCAGTTCCAGCTCTGCTAACAGCCCCTGGAATGAGACACTTTAACTTTTCATAGTTAACATCAATTAAGTCATCTGTTTGATTGCTTTTTTGTTTATTGCTTTTTTGTTTATTATGGTCCCTTAATTAAAACATTTTAGTTAATTTATACAGTATCTGATAAAAGCTAATGCTCTCATCGCTGTGTACGTTCATGGCTGTATGATGCAGCAACATCATTATCTCATAACCAGTTTGTTTGTTTCTTGGTGGTTTGTTCTTTTGATTTGTTATATTGTTTATTGGTCAGATCCAATATATAGATCCTATATATACCTATATATATATATATTTATTTATTTATTTTTTTTTTTTTTTNTTTTTTTTTTTTTTTTTTTCTTTTCAAAAGCAACACACAAATCTCAATGGAACAAATCAGGAATATTTATTACAGACTACCAATAAGTGCAGTTTGGATCCGGACGCATTTTTTAAAAACTTATTTTTCTTATGATGAATAAAGCAACTAATTTACCACTGAACTGGGAAGCTGTAGCTCGTGATTACGTCATTTTCTGGTATGTGCTCGACCAAGTGTCTTTCTAGTTCCAGATTAAATTATTTGATTGAGTAAAACTGATTCAATATTACTAAAGTGTATAATTGATCAAGAAATCATTAGTGAGGATGATTATAATTAAAGGCTAATGATCATGCATGAAAACCTTAGATTTATATCACACAATCATTTATTTCCTTCCTCAGCAAGTAAATAAATCTCTGATTTTGAAGTGTGGCTTTAGTATAACTGCTATGTGACGTGAGCTGTGGAAACTATGTTACAGCGAATGTGGACTGCATCAAAGTCTTCAGCAGTGGCAAAGTGCCCCCCATAACAAAGAACGCCTTATGGGCAAGCACGACGCTCTAACGTGTACCACGACCTCGGCGACCCCAGTGGGCCATCAGCACATCAGAGCGGAGACAGACAGTGGAGGAAAGGCTGGACCTCATCTCACCTCTCAAACAGCCTCATGACCTGCTGCTGCCAGCTGCTTTCACGCCACCTGACACCAAGTTCAAAGTAATTTCTCCTCTGTGTGTGTGTGTGTGTGTGTGTGTGTGTGTGTCTGTCTGTCTGAGTGAATGGTGTGTGGGTAGGGAGAAGAGTAAATTAGGGGGTTTGTTCAGGGTGTGTGTATGTGTGTTTTTGTGCATGTACGTGTTGTGTTCTTGTATACTGTATGGGCTTGTGTGTGAAAAACACACGCTTCACGTGTGTATGAGTGAGTGTACAGCCCTGTTTTAGCTGAGCTGAACATCTGTCACAGCAGCCTGCTCTCAGGTCGACGTGTCTGGTGGAAAGAAAATAAAAATATTCCTTTTCAGGCTGCGACAGAATCTTATTTAACACGTTACAGAAACTCTTCTTTTGCTAAATTATCAAGGCTTTTTCATTTTCCATGTCAGTAAATGTCAGATGATGCCTTAGTTAATTAGTTAATTTTAAGACAGAGAAAGGGCCTGCTGAAACAAGTAAGATATTGCATAATCTAACTATAAAGCCAGAAATCTCTGTCTGTTTGTGGCACCGATATCTCTAGAACCTGGCACTGTGAAGTTGATATCCGGCAGGTTCATTGCTCAGGACCTAAGGACCGTGCAGTGTCACGTGCGAAGTTGTTTGGATGAGCAGTTCTCCAATTGGGGCGTGCTGGGGGTGGCAGCATATGCTCCGATCCACGGGCACTGCAAACAAAGCTAGCTCACGAGGACGTGCACAACAAAATTATGGCAGGCTGCGGCGCACACCATAAAGCAGCCCATTCCGAACAGGCACGTTTTGAACAGGCACTGCACTAGTCTATTGAAATTTCTTTTCCTATAAAGTAAACAAAACTGCTGCTGGGTTTGGAAAAAAATGCCTTGGTTAGATTTCTTAAAAGTAAATAAATAAATAAATAAATAAACACTTTGAAGCTAGAAATAAAAAAAAATTTATTTAAGCCTGTTTAGCTTCAACAAAACTTTGAAAACTCAAATGAAATGTGTTTGAAACTACATTATTTGTCCAGTGTGTCGCATGTGAGATGAGTGTGGTGTGTAAGTTGTGTGTGTGTGTGAGAGAGAGAGAGAGAGAGAGAGAGAGAGGCTTGAGGAAGAGGTGCAGTGCCACGACAATGTGTACAAGATCAGATCAAAACTCGCCACTTAAATCCAGTGACTGATCAGCACACAAATATTACCCAGATTTCATGCCTCTGAAATTCACCACCACACTGAAACAGGTCTTAATTTTTGCATCATGGTGTGCTTTATGACTCGCTTCCCTGAAGTGTAAATCATAAACACCATAGTAACAGCTATTTTAAGACAAACACTCAAAGAGGCGAGTAACAGGCATTTACGAACGAGGGAGCATGGCTGCGTTATGCGATCTGCCTTTATTGACATGTTAAATCTGGCACTGTGTTTTATGAATTCCCCCCATGGCACTAAAAACAAGACGACAGTCATTTCTGTCAAGACTGTAAAAAATAAATGACACCTTGAAAATGGCTCTCACAGTCTGTTTTGAGCAAAAAAAAAAACAGGCTGAATCATCTTGAAACAAGTCTAATAATCTAGTTCCTACAGTGTTTGATAATATTATTTTCCACGGCTACAAAAAATTAAGGTTGCATTCCTGTTTTGTGTAGTGTACGATTAAGCGTGCGACACAAAAATAGCAGTTCCTCAGTTGTTTCAGAGTTGGCTGGTGTCGTCATTTTGCATCATCTTATTGGAGATAAAACGTTATTTTTAAGAGGAGGAGAGAAGGAGAATGGCAGGAGCAGCAGATGTAGGTTGATGCACCTCAGAGGAGTCGTCTTCACCCCATTCTCTCCCCTCCATTTATTTCAGCACAAAGCCATTCTCCTCTGTCTACAAGACCCATTTAACACATGAGTGGCAGCAAGTTCACGGGGGGGTGAAGGTTCATAAAATTGATGTACCTCAACATCGGATGACCTCTGTTCTGTCGGATACATCTGTCTGCAGAGGTTTTCTCTCATATATGCACGTCGCTTCACGCTCTGACCAAACTCAACATTGCTCCTAAAGCGATTCTATTTAAGTGTGCCGAGAAGCTATTTTGTGTATTAAAGCCCAGTGAATATCAAACTGTTTTCTAGAGCCAATTGACCATATGCTTCAGGGTAGCGAAGCATCAATTTTATTGCTGGGAAATCTGAATGGAGGCCTTTTGAAAGTGGGTGAATTTAACATTGTAAGAAAGAGACAGGCTCAAAGAAACTGCAGTACAAAAGCTCAGGGAAGTGTTTCCAGCAGAGTGGTGTCAATATTCAGAAGGGTAGAAAGTGCAGATCATCAAGTCTATCCTGGCAAGCCCAAACCACATGGAATAAGACGTGATTTCCTGTAAACTACTGTGCTCTGTCACAGCCATTTGCCAAATACAAGATTTTGACAATTCCTATCCCCTTTGATTTGGATTTGCATGCGAATTGGAAGAACTGAGGGTTTTAATGGCTTAGGGCTTTTATTAATGCCTTTATTTACAATTAAGGATTTTTATTTATTATCACAAATGACTAGTTTTGTTCAGGTGTGAAAAAAGTAAACAAGACGCCTTGAGTTATTTCACTTTTTAACTTTAATTCATTAAAGATGTGTTCTAACTATAGAGAGAGAGAGAGAGAGAGAGAGAGAGAGAGCTCATGCACAAACCTTGACTCGAACTAGAACTCTGAGGGAGTTTTAATGCATTCAGAGACAACTGAGCCAGTGAAGCATGGATGAGCTATCAACAGCTGACTTCTCTGGCTTCCTTTCAAAGCTCAGAATAAAGCTTGAGACCTTCCATGTCATTGCCGTGAAACTAAAGCTTTAATTTGTCATTGTGTGCCGTGCCAGCAAAACATGCCAGCAAAAGAAATAAATAAGACACAAATGAGTTCCTCTAAAAAGAGCCACGGTGTATAGAAGTGAGCAGAAGTAATTGACAAAACGTTTCTTAATAGGCTTTTCATCCTGGCTGACTGAAATGGCGGCTGAATTTCTGCTACCACGTCAATTAGTAAAACTTTTCTTCCTTTCGCACTCTTTCAGCTCTGAAAAGAATATATGAAATTGCCACTGCCCGGCACAAAGGGAAAAGCTTTTTATTCCGCTCGCCTTTCAAACACCGGGCTGTCAACAAAACAAGTTTTCTTGAGAGAAAGAAGTACAGCAGTCACAGCATCTTTCCAAAAAGGGTTGATTTGGGCGTGACAGCGCTCACATCATGAGCTTTTCTCCCTCACGGAGCTCTGAAGGAAACCCATGGACTTGTTTTCATGACCGGTCCACTCCATTCTTTTCCCTAAAACAAATTGTGTCTACAGGCTGTGAGATTCTGGGCTGCCACACAATAAGTTTACGTTAAAACTTTATTTACACTACAATTAAAGGAACACACCAGTGATTGTTAGCAGGCAAAACATTGAATTTTAAGGTAGATGTATATGTATCACCTGAACCTTTGATTTTAAGAGATTACAAGATTAGGCAATATAATACAATAACACTCTAAATAAGCAACATGTCATATATATTTGACAAATAATGATATCCTATTAATTCCATCTGTGTATTCATCTTACTTGTGTTTTTTTTTTTTTAACCTTAATCGCAGTACAAACAAAATCGGAGTTTAAACAACAAAATTCAACAATTGTAAGAACTGTGATGAAATTTGTAGTTGGTAATCCAGTAACGATCATCCTAGATTTCAGTGTGAGACATGTTAACCAACAGCCAATTTAGCGTTCTTGCATCAAAAGACAGCGTGTAACAAAATTTAAATCTCACAATTTGACTGCTGCTAAGAACCACGTCTTGTAAAATGATCCAGATGAATGATAAGTTGATGATGCGTTTCCGCCCCCNCCCCCCCCCCCCCGCTTTCTCACAGGGCTACAGTTCACCAGCCTTTCCTCAGACAATCTGAAATGCATGAAACTTCATATCATATAGTCTGACACAAATACCCATCCTGCACAATGTGACATGAATTGAACTTATATGATCATTGTTATCACACAGTTTCCATTTTGAAATTTGTAGATTGCTTCATCCAATCACTTCCTTTGATTATCTTTTCTAGATCACACTGCAGCACCAGTTTTCTCAGAGATGGTGGTAGATCAAGCAAAGTTAATGAGATTTTTCTGTGCTAAACTGTTTTTTTGAACACATTTTAACAGGTCTAAACAAATATTACATCAAAAGACAATTTCATGTCTCTCTCTCTCTCTATGTAAAAGCCCACATGTGACACACAGATTGTGCACCCCTGCCTCTCTGAACGACTAGAAGCTCACAGAGAGCGCTGATGGTATTAGGCTGCACGGAGTCCAGAGAACCAGCTGGCCACCAGCTCCCGGCGGCCCTCCCAGCCCTAGGACAGGCATGAAAGGGCCCCTCAGACCTCTGGGGAGTGCTTAGTGTCTTGTCGGCCATTGTGGCCCTAATGGTCCCCCGCAGTCGCACTCAGCATTCATAGCTGGCCATTATACTGGAGCGAAACCAATCGCTTTGCTACGCCTGTTGGAGTCAAGAGGGGACGGAGCCTCCTGTTGAAACTCTGACAGCGGGTAAGAGCTTGATCGAGCTTGGACACGGGACTCGCTGGTTTGTTTCCCTCTTCATCCTTTGCTTCTCTTCTCATTTCTTTCTCCTTCTCTTTTGTTTCCCTCCGCTCACCCCCTCTCTCTCTTTCTCTCTGGTCAGCTGCTGGACCGTATGGGGCTGACGGAGCCCTCCAGGCCCACCAGTAGCCACCACCTGTCCACCTCCCAGAGGATGAAGGGTCACACAAAGACACAGCAGACATCCATAAGTCTGGAAGCAACATAAGATCCGAAGAGGCTGCTCTCAGCTCTGAGCTAAATTGATTTTTCACACTTTCATTTTCCTTTTAAGTTACGGCACGCTGTTTTTGATTCAGCTCTGTTTACAAATCATTTTGTTTACATACTGTATATTTACAAGCCACGGGTTGTTTAGTCTGAATAGACACAAGCTTTTGTCCAGTGACGAATCCTGACTGACATCCAAAGATGGGAATACAGTGCAAAGCAAGAGAAAATGTTCCTGTTGACCATGTGATCAATAATGGATCATAACTGCAGCATGCATTCCTGTCTCATATTAATATTGTTTACTTTCACAGTGGTTTATTACAGACTCACAGCAGGGTACCCGGTAATTGCATTTGCTGTATTACTAGACAGCATTGGGAAAATGACATCTAAGTGGAGCGTTGGAATAAATAGATCCTCCTCCTCCTCCTCCTCCTCCTCCTCCACAGCAGTGTCTCACAATAACGTGCAGCAGNTAGATCCTCCTCCTCCTCCTCCTCCTCCTCCTCCACAGCAGTGTCTCACAATAACGTGCAGCAGTTCATTGCACAAACCACAAATCTGGTCTCAAAGTCACGCCATTAAAGACGTTATCTATGGGCAGAGATACGCTTTGATATCCCCACCGTCTCTCAGGTGCACGTGGACCAATTAGTGTGAGTTCTCATTGTGTGGAGGTTGTACATAAGCGGCCCGATGTTTGATGTCACAGCAAGTTCAAAGGGCTGACAGAGTCAAAGAAAAATCCCCATGGGGGCTACATGAGTGAGAGTACAGCCTCTGCTATGCA
>VXCM01000088.1:397648-430638 GCA_014773175.1 Lucifuga dentata | reverse complement strand
CCCCACCACCACCACCCACACACCCCCCACCCAAAGCCCCACAGCTACAGGCAGGGGAACAATATCACATCCAGCCTGCGAATTTCTAATGCGGAAAGGAGGAGACAAGCGCACATACACACTCACGAACACCACAATACAATTACTCCAAATGTGAATGAATAAGGACATATGCTTCATGCACACAAAACTCCCTTCTGACACACACACACACACACACACACACACACACTAGGTAAAGAGATGAGGAGGCTTTGGAGAATACTTCAGGTTTGTGTGCAGGGAGGAAGGTAAAATGTGGATTGAAAGCAGGAGAGTGGAGAGAGATTGTGTCTACAGGGAGGGATGATGGTGAAGAAGCAGAAATACAGTTTGAAAAGTTGGATAAGTCATATCGATTGAACACATGGTTTCAATTCTGCAGAGCAGAAAAGGAAAACTTTTTATTATCTGACAATGCAGCGTACCTTGTAGAACTGTGCAGCAGTGAGAAAAACGCCTGACTTTTCTTGCATAACGTGGTAATCAGGTTTTTTTAATTTTTTTTTTATCCATGACCCAGACTAATGAGCTCAGTTTGTCGTAAATCTTGTAAATAGTCTTACTATTTACACTATTACTAAAAGACATTTCATTCTGGTTCAGAACACCTGTTTCCAAAAAAAAAAAAAAAGCNAAAAAAAAAAAAAAAAGCTGCACGAGCTTTACTTCTGTTTTTCTTTTAAACTAAAGATATTTCCACAACTTTATTTTATTGCATAAAGATGCCTGATAAAATGATAAAGGAAATCATGAGATTGCTGTCACATGAGATTATCAATCTCTACTTTTATATGCACCTATATTCTGATTTTTTTTTTTTTTTTTTTTGTCTATGCAGCAATTAAGGTAAAAGTGGAAGATGTATACACAGACAGAATTAAGAGAAAATGCAACAGTAATTTTTTGACATTTTTTCATGCATGAACTCATGCACAAAATTTTACACGTTGCTTTTTTGATGCATGAGTTCATGCAGGGGGAAAAACCACAACGGTAAACACACAACATGTCGCAAACGCTGTTTTCAACGATATTCCACATATGAATACATTCACACTCATTCCATATTGTTTGAGATTTATTCTTTCCACAGAGATATCCACTACTGTGGCAGTGAAGTGTTTTGTGAGGCAGCAGGTAGCAAAACACATCCTCCTGTTTACCTCCTTCTCAGCTAAAACAAGTTTAGGTGAGAATGTGCATGCATATTCTCTATGGTGTGCATGCATGCGTGTGTGCGTATGGATGCTTATAATTATGCTGGTCTGTGTGTGTGCTTTTGTCTGTGCATGTGCATGTGCATACACACACACACATACACACACTTCATGTTGCCTCTCAGCAGTGCGGATAGAATGTGTTGGTCCCCTGCAGAATTACCTGCAGCCAAGTCAGAGGGCACCATTAAAATTCAGCATGCTTTCACTGACCCCCCCCCCNCACACACACACACACACACCGTGACCCAGGAAGTGTTCAGCATTCTGCTCACACACCAAACAGCAACAACTGGAGAGCTCACACAATCCATCCACATCTTCCAGCTCTCTTTTTTTCCCAGAAGAAATAGTGATTTCTTGACTATGTGGTGTTTTGTTTTGTATAAAAGAAATATTTGCTATTAGGTGAAGCCATTTTTATTTTGCACAGAAGGATCTGTTGGTTTACGTCTCTATCATCTTTTCTTTGGAGGTTCAAGGACGCTGCACTCTGTGACAGCAGCAAGAGAAACCGCCTTGCAATCTGATAACATTTTTTCCTTTATTAAGTGTCCTTTTCTATAAAACATTCTTCTGCAATGAAGTGAAGAGAATAAATAACAAGGCAGGGGAAAAAGCCTGCAGGGGAAGTGACACAGAGGTTCACGCTGCTTCTCTTCCCTAGAGAATGAAGGAAGAACACGAAAGAAAGAAAGAATGAAAGATGAGGAGGTTCGAGGGAGCCAAGGAGAAAGAGGTTAGCAGAAGTGGGTTGCACAGGGGCTTGATGGTCAACGAAGCGGTTGCTTGTTGTGAAAGACTAAAAGAGTATGGACACAGAAAGACAAAAAAATATATATTTTAAAAAGCTTCCAATGTTAAGATTTTATGAAATCATTTAAAAGTATTCCTGGATCTGCCCTCGGATCTGGAATCCAAATACAAAATTTAATGGGTTTTTCCCTTGCCCTGCCCCACTTCCTCTAAGTTTAATCAAAATCAGTTCAGAAGCTTTTTAACATTAAGCAAAACTGGTTTATTTTCACAAATTTATGAAAATTAAAAGGTGAATACCGCTTTCTAACAAAGGCTATTAAGGGTTGATAAACTGTAAATACTGGCTTTATCAATGGTTAACAACAACTTTATTAGCACTTCCGAGATTGGTAATAAGCTATTATTAAGAACAAGAGTTTCTCACATCATAATAAGCCAGTCTGCAGTTAGAAGTGTTATTAAACTGTATTAAAGGGTCTTTACACTACAATAATCCATCAAATCTGTAGTAGTAAATGTAAAACTGTTGTTAATACTGTAGATGGATTTTGGTCTAGATGTGTTCACGGGTCCGCTTGGTTCCTCGGAAACGAGATCCAAAACAGGACACGAGTTAGATCGAATCAACATTATCTTCAGTCTAATCTACTCAGGTTGGAGCCGTGATATCGCCTCAGGTCTTCTGTCTGTTTGTCAGTCCAGTATGTCTTATACCCGAGAGGACTTCCTCTCAGCTCCGATTCCGTGGTGTGTCATCATCACCGCAGGAGAAAATGTGCTTTTTGAGGTGAGAGGGAACGCGTGAACTGAAGTGCAGGAAAATGAAGTGTTGATACTCTCTGACTATTTGAGTCTGTTCAGTTTACCACATTCTGAATCAGTCTAATTGTCCTCGGGTTTTCGGGTTGGTTCTGACTGTCCTGGGGTCCCTTTAGCGTCGGCTTTCCTTTCCTTTTTTTTTTTTGGAAATCAATTGATGCACATCGGATACAAGTAGGTTTCCACAGGTCCATTTCAGGTCAGGTTCTGGTCACTTCCATAAGTTATTAGTGGAAGAGTCAATTGAGGGTCATCCTGTTATGCTAGAGAGGGATTTTCCTCAACCTGGCAACCCAAAAAAGATTCTTAGTAATGATTTATCAATAAGGCATCTATAAGGCACTGATATATGATTTATTAAAGAACTACACCGGTGATGGTCCATGTTTGAGCCTGTTTTGTTGTCAAAGTAACTTTATTTAAACAATCTAATATGGAGCTGCATGGAAGACAGTGTCTTCTGCTGCAGGAAATATATGTCTCTGCCAGGAAATATAGTCCCAAGAGTCCCTCCTTTTACCGAAAATTAAAATGAGCATCCCTTCTGTAAAAGTGCATAAGTGTTCTAAAGGTGAAATGGAATTTTAAGGTGGGTGTATTGCCTGAACATTTGATTTTGAAAGATTAGGGGATTTGAAAAGTAACAGGAAAACTAATTTATGGTTTTATGTTTTAGAAACTGTTTGTCAGTTATGTAACACGTATACGGGTTGTATATATTGGGCTCAAACATGCACGATCACTGGTATGGTCCTTTAAGCATTAATAAAGCCAGAAGTTTTAATGAAGGACCCGTTGTACAGACTTTTTTTTTCTACACTTTATTTGTACTGAATGTCAAGATTGTGCTTTAACATCGATATTACACCTCTTTATGCAGTGTACTTATGAGTGTATTTATGTCTACATATGATTAAAATGCATTTATATTTCTATTGAGTCATTTATCCAAGTTGCAGAGTTAATGCAGCCTAACAAAGAATCTAGTCTGTGTAAGAAAGGATGGAGAGGAGGCACTCATGAAAATTTCAGCAGACCTCAGTACCTTTGAAATAGTTCTTTTCAAAAGCAGCATGGCGTGTATCCATACATATTTCATCTCTATTGCTCTGTGCATGCTTGGAGAGGCAATGGGAATTATTTATGTGGTCCAAGAAGAGGGGAAGATAAAGGAAGAGAGAAACAAAAAGGGAGAGAGAGAGTGAGGAAAGGGAAGAAAGGTCTGACGCCAAAACTTCATCACAGATTACGCGGGGCAGAAGGCAGAGAGATACGTGCTCAACTAATTAAACGTCTAAATTAAGTCATTAAGTCTGTGGCCTTTTTTATCCAACTGCCTCTGGTTAAAAATAATTAAATCTCCCCTAAGTTTTGCTCCCTCTCTCCTTCTCTCTGCAGCTGTTTCATAATATAACTAAAAAAGATATTGGCAACAGGCCTGAACACACTCCTGCATGCTGATTGTCTCACAATGAGAGCGATTTGTGCGTCACACTGGGCCTCAGACAAGCAACCACGCGGTTTGATATGGCGTGGTCTAACCCTGAGCTTCCTGCTGCAGAGTGAATACCGCTCTCACGACAAATCATTAAAACTGCAAAGATGAACTCTGGGAAAAAGTGGGAGTAGAAATATGAAATTGGTGAATGTGTGTGTGTGTGTGTTTGCATATGTTTGATGTGTGTGTTTCATGGTGTTTTGAATGTGTGAATGAATGTGGAGGGGGATTAATGAGCGCAAGAGATGACATGTAGGCAACTTGTCAAACTTGTGACTCTGCATGTGTGGGGATCTGGGAAGGAAGAGGGGGTTGTGCAGCTGTGTGTGTGTGTGTGTGTGTGTGTGTGTGTGCATGCTCATGTACTGTACATCCCTGTGCATCTCTTCATTGGTGTGGGAACATTGTGGTGCAGACATCTGCTAAGGTTGCGGCAGTTCTGCCTGGTGTCAAGTCTCGGGGGTGGCTTGTTTTGCCTACTTGACACGTTCCCACCACGTTCCTTACCTCCATCTCTTAGCTCAGCACAAAATAAGCAGCGAAACACACTTTCTTTCTGTCTCACACTTTCTGTTTGCATGTCTCCATCTCTCCCTTCTCCTCTCTCACACACTATGCACCAGGATTTGATAATTACAGACATTCTCCCATTTCAGAATCATCTAAATTCTACATTTTAAAGGGCGTATCTGTCTTCTTCACACATTCTGTTTGCATAAGAGATAAAAAAAATACTCACAGAGCAATGCTAAATTTGTCAGTTTGGTTATGCAGTAGAGCCAAATTATTGTGCACCATGCATTAATTTATTGAGCAGTGGGGAAGAAGACAAAAGGATAAGGGTGTGCATGTGAATAGGGGGCATCTTTGTCAATTAGTATGCAAATTCATGCGGGTGCCTCCCTCAGATATCCAATCAGGCTGTCACTTCAGCAGGGGGTGTGATTATGAAGTCCCTATGAAGTGCGGCTCTTAGGCTGCTATGCAAAAAAAAAAAAAAAAAANAAAAAAAAAAAAAAAAAAAACAGGAGGGGACAAGCGAGGGACAGCAAGACACATTGTTTGGATGACCGGGCATTGTTTGATGATGAAGATCACAGCTTTACATGTATGTATCATCTTCACATGACGACTGATGCCACCTCTGCATATGTGAGCCAGATTAAAGATTTAGATCTTTCCGTGTCTCCTAACAGGCCAGCATAAATGGAAAGCATCTTCCTATTATAAACCACAACTTTAATCCTTTCCAGCAGACCGATTTTTACATTAACAATGTATCTTACAACACTGATGCACAGGTGTGAGGTCAATTTGACACATATTTCTTTTACTGACCACAAGATAAATTTGCTAAGAAACATGTCTTTGCTCCCACCTTCCCACCTTCTCTCTATTGCTTCCTCCTCTCTATTTCCCTCTTTGTCACTGTGTCATCTTGCATTGAATCAGTGATGGGCATACCTGCATCAGATGTACACACCTCCTCTGTGTGTGTGTGTGTGTGTGTGTGTGTGTGTGTGTGTGTGNGTGTGTGTCTGTCATGGCCATCACCACTCAGCCTGCCTGTCACAAGGGAAAATGGCTCGTGAAAGATTAAAGCTTTGTCTTGTCATAATGAAAGGTTAGAGCGATGGAGAGATCTGAGTCCAATGAAATGAGAGGGACGAGGCAGACAGAGAAAGAGAGAAAGACAGAGGGGGGAGAAAGAGAAAAATAACAAGGGCAGTGGAAAATGAAGATCAGAGGCATTCAAGCATCGCCCCGGCGGACTCTTGCTGTTTTTCTCTATGAAGCCAATCAGGCGAACGACAGACGACCACTGACAAATGTTACCTCTGAGTTCTCTTTCTCTGTCTTTTTCCTCTGCTATTGTTAAGCTCATGGATCAAGGGGTAAACACTGGTCTGTCTGCACTGGATGGTGATACAGAAATAGCAGAGACAAAGCCCTTTTCCACACTGAAAGAAGCCCTTGTGTGCATTTTAATTTTGTCTTTCAAAACAGCCTCTTATTTCAAAAGATAAATGCAGAATTTATTTTTCTATCTTTTGATGTACATGCACAGAGAATGTTATGTTATGTTATGTTATGTTATGTATTTTTGTTTTATCTGTGTACACCAGGTTAGAAGCTTTCTACTGGTATACCACAGCTCCCCCTAGTGGAAAGGAGAAAGCCAATCAAGCATGAGGACATTGGCTCTTTGCCTCAATTCACCCAAACCCTAATGTAGCTGATAGTTTGTTATTGAGGTGATGTGATAGATTCTAATAAGTGTGAATTATTGTAGTACTCACTGATCAATGTGAAGTTTTCATTCCAAAATAAAATGTCTGCCAAAGGCCAGTGCAGCTATTGTTGATGTACCAATAAAACTTAATATGGATCACTAGAGCCTATGCTTACAAAATAGGAATTTTATGAGTGTAATAAGTTATGCTATGAGCAATAAATCAACCATTTTACGTGGTTGCTGTTTAAAATGTCATCCATTTTATCCTCACACTGGTACTGTTTTTCATACCAAGGGACTCTCACAGCCATGGCATGTAGCAAAAAAAAAAAATGGCCATATAGATTATCATAATCACCACAGCTCATTTACTTAAATATTATATCAGTCATTGCTAGTAGAGCAAGCTATCGTAGTGTTCAGATTGGTGGCCTTATTCTCACGGTAACTAAACATAACAGGCTAATATCCTTTAAACTAGCACAGCTACATGGCTGTAAAAACCAATGACTTTTGTACCATCAGGAAAACACATGTTACTTTGTCACGGTCATATTTCAGAGTCAAAGAGAGGAGTTACATTGTGGATTTGTGTTATAGTTCCTCCAGAATATATATCACAACAGCGTCAGCCTTACAGCTAAAGGCTACTTGCTCCTTGTCATACTGTGTTATGTTAAGAGGTGATTTATGTCATGGCTGAGTCCATTTCTCACAGGTAGGCCTTCCAAGATGTCTGCCCACAACAAGTAGCCCTTTCAGTTTGAATATCTGCATCTTGATGAAATTTAAGGTTAATGTATTTTAGCCTTTGCATGTGTTACTTAGCATCTCCAAGTGATGACTTGTCTATAGCATAGAAGGCTATTCAAGAACATAAGATGGCAGAACATCATTTATCATATTTTCTCAGTGGCACAGGATGATTATCCCCTGTAGTGCCAGAGACTCAGAAGTATACACACAAAGACACACTCATGCATGCACATGCACACACACACACACACACAGCTCCTGAAGAGGACTAAGAAAGTAGGAGGAGAAAGCTGTGTGCTGGAACAGCCAGAGAGATGCCTCATGTCCCAAACTGCCTCAGGCTCTGCACCAGGAAGTGAGCACTTCCAACCTCCAGCTGGATCCGAATCCTGCTGGGCACCCAGCACCCACAACAACACACTCAAAAACGCAATCGGAACTATAGACAGGTTACCAAGAGTTTTTCCAGCTCACTGGAAACCTGAAATGAGTCCAAATTCAAAACTACATATTGATAGTACATGTTATGTGTTATGTATTAAACTTCATAGTATACTACAGTATTTTTTGTAATAAGTAGGCAATAAATGGACAAACTTCAAAAATTTCCACAGGCATCTTGCGTACCATCAGGGGGTGCTCCAAGTACCACCAGTGGTACTCATACCAGAGTTTGAGAACCGCTGCACTCTATAAAACTTTGTTAGAATTACTGTGTAGATCAAAATTGTGACACAACAAAAAAAACTCAGAGAAGGTAAAGAACCTCTTTGTTGCCTTCGTGTTTCCCTTCAAGTCCATCCTACAGCCCATCTCACAATTTCAGTATATCCTCTTACAAGGACAGGTAATTACATCAATCCAAAAACACAGGCCGTTACTTTTAAGGACCATTCAACCCATGTCGAGCATTAAAGCAGTACGATAAAATGTTTTCCCTGGCTGTGTGCTGGTTTAGATCAGTGTTTAAATCGTCTCTTCCCGCAGGTAAACTGTTTGTTTTGGGTGAAGAAGGATCCATTTGATGTCCTCTGCTGCTGCCATTACTGCTTTCAGTGGATTTTTTTCTTCCTTTCACGGCTAAAGCAAATTGGCCTTCCTGGCAACATTCTCACAACACTGGGAACCCAAACAAGCTTGTATAATGCATTGGCCACCGCTGGCACCGTGGCTAGCTTGCGTGGCTAAAAAGCAAAAAGGCTGGCTCTTGTCTCTTCTGTTCTGCTCTGTACTGGCATTACTATTTTACAAGCAAGCAGGCTCATTACAGAACCATATGCTTGGTAACGATGAAAGCTGTGGGTGCATCCCTTCTATGAGCTGGGATGCTTGAATTATTAAATACACCACAGAGGCTTGATTCAGATGTGGCAGGCAGCCCAGTTTTCTCTCTCTCTCTCTCTCTCTCACATGCTTTTACACACACACACAGACACAGNGAGAGAGAGAGAGAGAGAGAGAGAGAGAGAGAGAGGCAAATGAAGGCATGGGGAAAAACTTCAAACACCTTTCCTGTGCATTTAGTGTAATGAACAATGCCTTAATTGAGATTGGCTAATTACCCAATTTCAAGATAATTAATATGATCCTAATTAGCATATGTAAATGGAACGTTGTATAATTGAGAAATCCTGTTTAGAATTAGATGGCTCTAAAGTGAACCCGCACGTGAAAAGGTACAAAGCAGCTATTAAGAGTTCGATGCTACATTAAAACAGGCCATCCGTCAACGTGCGCCGATGAAACGCTCAGCATCACGCAGATGTTCAGAAACATTATGGAATGTTGTTGATTATTGTTGATATGTTTTGGGGGCATCTCTAATTAGAAATCATTACCTACTTATCACTTTTGTGCCACTCCTTAAGCAGGAATGAAAACAATCTTGGAGCTCCAATTGCCTTTCAGTGGCACGTACAAAAGGTAAGTGAGGGCGATATGCACATTCAGCAGTCAGTTCTTCTGTGTCCTTGTCAGCAGAGGAGTTGCTGTCGCCAAGATGTTCTCAATATGGATTGTGTGGTTATTATTATGGAAAGATGCATATTTGGCTGCGATGCTTGGTATTTAATTAAAGTAAAATGCTGCAGGTAACAGCACACATTCTCAGTATCAGTATTTGAATCTGTCTGAAGCAATGATACGCCAGCCACTGAAGAACCATCACATAAAACCCATACAGAAATCTAAAAATATAAGCACATATACTATTATATATATAAGCATACACATACTGCTGTACCAGACAGAGCGGAACATTCAGTATGTATATATTTATATATAAAAATAACAAGATAAAACATCTTTTAGCCCAATAAATACAAACACGTTCAGTATCAACCATCGATCGATCTATCTATCTATCTAGACAGTTTCTCTGTCTGTGGTACCGATATCCGTAGAACCCGACACTGTATGAAGTCGAAATTCGGCAGGTTCATGGCTCAGGAACCAAAGACATGCAGCGTTGCGTGTGAAGTTGTTTGGATGAGCAGTTCTCGAATCGAGCTGTGCTGGTAAAAAGTAGCCCGTGCAGCAGGATACGCTCCAGGTGTGGCAGCATATGCTCCAGTTAGAGTGCCACGGTCTCAACCCATACAGCAAACAAAGCTAGCTCACAGATGTGCAGAAGTTGTTTGAGAAGTTGAAGTTGTTTAGACAGTGCTGTGCAGGTAAAAAGTATGTTTCACTATATTGGAAGCTCAACTTTATGTTGTACTGGAGCTAACAATAGCAAACAATGCAACCAGGACATAATGCTATTGTTAGCAAACCACAATAGCTAGCATTGCTAACCTATGATAGCCACACTGCTACTGCTGTTAGCCACCAAACACAACTACGCTAATGTTACAGATCAATAGTTGGTTGTTGAATACTTAAGGGAAACGGAGTTGGAAGAGTTTATGAAATTCTAGCTTTGTATGAAGGGAAAAGCAGCATACACCATAAAGTCCAGCCGGTTCCAAACAGGCATGTTTTGAACGAGCGCTGCAAACAGCACTAGCTCACGAGGATGTGCAGAACAAAATTATGGCAGGCTGCAGTGCACGCCATAAAGTCTGGCTGGTTCCAAACACACACACGCACATTTTGAACGGGCACGGCACTAGTTTTTTAAAATATACAACTGGAACAGCAAATTTTATAATTGTTTTTCCTACCTTCCAGACCTGGTTTCGGTTCATTCAAGTACAGTATTAAAATCAACTTATAGAGAATCTAATAATCTACTATATATGGTGTCTGGTGTGAATGATTTTTCTTTGCATATGAAAAATAACCTTAAGTCATCTTAAAACAAGTTCTTAAAACTTTCATGACTTCCTGTTGTCGCAGCACACAGAGACAATATTATCTCTCATCCATGTTTGTACCTGATGCTGCCTAACGATGGCTGCTCTGACCCTCAGTGGTGGAATGACATGTTGTCCTCAGTGTGAGCTAATATTGATCTGGTAGCAAGTGGCAGTTGACTGAGTGGGCCTGGAGGGCAGCAGTAATGGGAGGGCCAGGGGGCATCAGGGGGCAGCCGAGCACCTGGTTCACCCAGCTGGTACAGAGGCTCCTCAGGCACACAGAGGACCACGGCAGGCTGGCTGACACCCACGCTGGAACACACACACACACACAGAAATATACACATGTACAGACAGACAAATGTACACACTTTCTCTGTGTCTCTTTTATTCTCTCCATCTCACTCACACACTCCAGGCCTTGTCCAGACTTATGGCATCAGCGCTCTCAGGACACAGGCCTCCATGTTGGATTCAATCAGCAGCATTGTCAGTCAGTGGCACACACACTAACACACACACAGGTCAGCGCTGCTTTCTGCCTTGGCAGAAGGGGAGCATGTTGTCCTTCCAGTGTGATTTCCTCTTCCCTCCCGCCTGCCATCTCCGTTCCCTCAGCCCTGTCAGCTTTGCCCCCTCTCCTTGTCAGCAGCCATATGGCTACTCCCCCCCCATGTCCCCTAGACTCCTTCCTCGTGCCTCATCCCCCTCTTGGTGCTTTAGCAACAGCCCTGAACGCACCACTCAGCTTCAGGACGTACAAATGCTTTCCAGTTCATTTATTCAAATTTGAAAAAGATGCAGAGAATTCTTGTAAATCTGCCTTGGTTCAACAATCTTATAAATGACAGTAATGTCATTTATGAGATTGGTGAGCCGATAATTGGTGATAATTGGTGAGCCGATAGATTGGTGAGCCGATAATTTATGAGATTGGTGAGCTGATAATATTTGTTATCCTTGAAAATAAAATATCATCAACATAGATTTGTTTAATTTTCTCAGAGATGGTGGTAGATCAGCCAAAGTTAACAAGATTTCAAGATTTTCAGGGATAAATTGTTGTTTTTTTTTTTAACATTTTTTACAGGTCTAAACAAATACAGGCAGTCCCTGGGTTACGAACGAGTTCCGTTCCCACGGCTGTTCATAAGTCGGATTTTTACGTAAGTCGGAACAGTTACGTAAGATGTGTATCTACCATATATATTTTACTTAGGTGTGTGTATCTAGCATATATATTTTACCTTTCTATGTATAAGAAACATTAAAGAAACACTCCCAGATATAACACTCCCATATATCCTAAAACATCATAAACATCATAATGTGTGTGTGTGGGGGGGTATCAAAAAGCATGTAGGTTAACACTCTCGCTCTTATTGATGTCTTGCACGTCAGAAGAGGCATCATAAAGTAATCTACCATTCATTATTACGAATCATTGTATGTAACTCGAATTTTTAATTTAATCGGCTTTATGGCGGTCNTCTCTCTCTCTCTCTCTCTCTCTCTCTCTCTCTCTCTCTCTCTCTGTATTCTGGAACTACCATCAATCTGGGCCCCTGTGGGGACAAGTGTGAATGTGGGTGTGCGTGAACTTATGACGACTGCGTGCCTGTGCTCCTTTGTGTGATGGGGAGCAGAAAATGATTGAACACCGCAGCCCGTACTGTAATAAAGAGCGTGAGATGGAGGCCCCAGATCTCTTCAGTCACAAAGACATTAGGAAAAAGAGAGAGACAGAGAGCAAAAGAGGCTGCCAACGCCACCGACAAATCTGCCGTCAAGACCAGGGGTTGTAAAAATGTGATGGCTAAAAGCTAATGTCAGACGTTATGTGGAGCTGTCAGCTGCTATTAGAGAGGATTATTACCACTCTCTTGACTCAGAGAGGGAGAACAGAGAGGATGTGTAAGAAAAAAAGTTCTTATTGACAGAGGACTCAAAACAGTCAAAAATATTGGTGATCAAAAAGGCATTTTTGGATATCTGAATGTCCTAAAGACACTCAAAATGTCTGGGTGATGAGGAAGCTTTGTTCAAGCTGTGTGTTGACAGGCTGAAGACTGCAGCACATAAACTTCAACCTGCTGATCAGCGCTCGTGGCTGAAGGCACCAGGCTCTTAATAACTGTCACCGTGCATCAAGCCAAGACTGACTGGTGGTTGATAACAAGATCCTTAAGTCCTGATGGCCTCAACAAGTAGTCCAAGAACTCAACTGTGAGTTTAATCCCCCTCAAGCACTGAAGCAATCAAGCGAGAAAAGATTTTACTTCGTGCAACAAGCAGAGGAAAGATAATTATCTCCAAATCACTTCAAATATTTAAGAGTTACAGTGGCACTAATGCAGTAAATGACCTTTCCTACATCTTTATGCTTATCTTATATATCTTTCAGCTTCACCCAAAGCATTTAACTACTTGTGCCATTCATCTACGTATCTTCAATTCCATAAACTGAAATAGAAAAATCATCCCTAACAATTGTTTTTATGTTTCTGCCACCGCCCCCATTAACACCCATAATGCATTTTGATCCTTAGATAGTCTTGTTGTGTATCACTTTAATGTGCAGTGCACTTCAGGGGTTATATTGTGAGGAAGTGTTTGTAATGCACCTTTTAGTGCACCAATTTTCACTCAATCTACTTCATCTGCTTCTTCTGATAGCAATTTACTGTATTTCCCAGAATGCTTTTTGACTACACTCAGAGAGATTGCAGAGAACTTCTGAGCATTTCAGAAGGAAAATATACCGCCAAATGATAAAGTGGACAAAAAATGCACTACATCATCAATAATTATCTCCACCAATTAGCTCTATCCATTGTCGGTTGATTGTAGCAAAACCTAACAAAGAACAAGTTTTAATTGAATTCCCATTTACCGCTCTGTTGATTTCATTAAAGCTGCCAACACAGCGTTTTTCTTCCTGCACGACCAGCTTCTTGTCCATCATCACCCAACACATTCTAGTACCAGCTAATACATAAAAATGGCCGTAAATCTACAAAAAGGTCTGGAGCTCAGGAGTCATAAAGTAAATCGGCTGCTTTATGCTTACTGTGCTTAGAGGAGATGTGGGGCCGCAGGGAGTTTGGGGGTATTAAATCTGAGAGGGACATGGNAGGGGGTACCAATTACAGGAGTGTACATGTATGTAAATGCAAACACAGAAAACACACACACCCACGAGGAAGGGAAGTGGGAAGTACATGGATTGTAAGATTAATGGTTATTAATCGTGGTAGCTGCCCATTAGGACAGCAGAACAAATACACGTATAAACACACACACACACGCACGCACCCAGCTCACAGGCACAAATACACTTCACTAGCACATGCAAGTAGCACCCTATCATCTGTCAAATCATGTTTGATTATTATTACTCTCCCTCACATATTCCTCCCTCCTTCATTCACACACACAGACCCACACAAACACACACATTGTTGACAGCAGATCTGGAGCGTGGTGTGCGTGTGGACAGACAGAAGCTTGGAGGCATCTTCAGCGAATGTCCTGTGAAGTCTCCCTCCACTGTTTCTGATTGTCACGTTAATGGGTCACATATGGGGGTGACAAATGAACTCTGTAGTGTCACAAACAACTGATTGGGTGCTACTGCTCCTCACACAATACACGGCTGTGGCTACTCATCATGGGGTGTCGTCTTGGGTGATACCAAGTCTATCATCACTCCAGCCCATGTGGCAATAATTAACCAAATATGGCACTGGGTAGATAGTAAATAGACAGATAATTCAGTTATCAGAGTTTACCTTCTCTAACTGAGGTCACCAGGACTGTTTTAATTACGAGTTCGACATTGAGGTTGAGAAGACACATTATAAATTATCTGTGTTGGATTGGTAAAATAAAGTTACTTTGACCAAAAACTTAATAAACGTTTTTTTCTCTGATGGATCAGTTATCTCAAGCACAAGTCTCTACAAGTTAATTTTAACAGTGAAGTGGAATGAACTGACACCAATGGAAGTGTGGATGGTAGGAAAAACTATTCTAAAATTTACCACTCCAGTAGGAAAATGGTTGTCAGTAAAGTAACGTGTATGCAGTTGTATGTATTGGGCTCAAACATGCTAAATCACCAGTATTGTCCTTTAAAAGTACTAATGAAGGATTCAGTCGAAGCCTGATTAGCTTAATCTAAGACCTGAAACATTAGGAATTAAATATATTTTTGCTTGAAACTACATTACTTGGCTGTTAATTCATAACATTTTAGAAATTAATGCTGACATTTTGATGTTTGACTGTTTATTTGGACTGAAAACTTGCAGCCTCTCAGCCCGGCATGGCTTGGCACATGTGACCTAGAGCTTACTGTACAGTGACTGATAAAATTATTTTCTACTTTTCATAAAATCCTGAGACTTTCTTCAACTCTTATTTTTATAATGCATATATAGCTCACATTTGATGCTGCTGATGTCACTTGGTGCTGCAGAATACAGCAGGGCATTTATTGGATACCATGTAATTCTGTTCACTGTACAAGCTCGTAAATGTCACTGATAAAATATGCAACAGCTCCAGTTAACAACATGGTGGATGTAATGTTCACCCCACAGGTTTGTGGTCAAAACATTTCAATATTTTATGGCACCAAGGTATGGACAAAGAGAAGAGAAGGAAATGTAATGCTCCAACCTTGAACACACATATAAATAATGTTTCATATAAACTATAAAAATCTATGGCTACATCCTAACTGCGCATTTACATGATTTATGCAAAGTTATTATTTTATTGTATCCTGCTGGCCAATACACTGCAAACTGCTGTATTATCACATTAACTTATTGGTAAGAGAGGAGGTGCAAATGCATATTATGCTTTAAAATATTATGTGTTAATCTCATGTTCAAAAGGGAATTCAGCTAAAACAGAATACATCTGAGTCTCATGTGTGAGCTAACAAAACAAAACAGACCTATTCTTAATATGCTTGTGGTGCTGTATTTCTACACTGCACATTCATTTCTAATGAATCGTGCATGTGTTTTGCTAACGCGTTGCTTCAGCGCATTTACATATAGCAAGCTATGCATTGTAGCAAGCTATTTTCTAGTCCCCTTTTCTCCAGTGTGGCCATGAGTGCCATCAAGCTCATTACCAAGAACAACAGCCAGACTGACAAAGACAACAAATGACTATAGGATTTTCTGTGGAACAATTGCATATTTCAAATCTACATGCCCTTTGTAAAGCAAAACAAAGAGATCCTCTGCCTTATCTCGTGCAAACTTGAGAGAGTGTGGAATATCAAAGTATTCAATGGGATTTGATGATGTGAACAAAGAGAAATCAATGACAGCTGAAATGGGTAAGAGATGATCTTTCAAGTGCACTCGAAGCAACATGTCTGAACTAGTTTGATTTTCTTATATAAGGCGATTAAGTTTGCCATATGTCTCCCCTGCTTGAGGGAGGAAATAGATTTTTTCACGCAGTCATCAGAAAATGTTTTTCTATTCAAGCAAACTTTAATCTACAGAGCTCCATCAAAGGCAACGTTCGGAGCGAAGCCTAAGGCTGTTCTTTGGGTTTCACAATGCTAACTCTTTTTCCAGCCACAAAAGCTGGTCCAAAATATAATTCCATTGAAGATTTTGTTGTATCACATCTCACCGAAGTGCGGATTGGGGTTTGAATTATACATCAATTTCCCACTGGCCAAAAGCTTCTATTATTTCTTTGAGACAGATATCATTAGACAATAACTCAGAGATAAAATAAAAGGATTAGAATGAGAAAACAGAAAGACAGGCTGAAGAGAGAACGTCTCCCCTGCCTTTTGTCCTCAGCATGACTGCGTTTGTCCTTTTGTGACGCTCTGGGTATGAGGGACTGATGCTCCCTGCAGACAGCTGATACTGACCTTGTACATGGAAATCAGACCTGCAGAGAAAAAGTAAGAAGCGTGCAGGTAAGATCAAGTGAGACAGTGACAGAGGGAAGGGATAAATGTGTGTACATGTGTGTGTGGCTGTTGTGTTTGTGTGTGTAGGTGTGTGCAGCACATTTCTCTACCTGCATGTTTTCCTGTCTTGTCTGTGACAAGTGTCTGGTGCAACTACACTTCTGTGTATACGTGTGCGCGTGTTGATATGTGTGATGGGTGCATGCCACATTTGTGTGTATGCTCCTCCATATATGCGCGTGCGTGTGTGTGTGTGTGTGTGTATGTGAGTGAGGCAGAAATGAAAGGCAGGAGTCCCATCTGTTGTGGTGTAATGACTGTGCTATTTGGAGGCAGGAAAGGTTTGGTGTGGGAGCAGCTGGTACCTCGCCCAGTGACCTTTTAGCATTCCTCCTCTCACCATCTGACAGATGTGTCAACTCGATTATTTCAAAAGGCCCTGAATAAATAAGCGATTGTGAGAGAACGTCGCCTGCTAACCCAAAGAGTCAACGAAATGAAGCCTGCACACATACACAGGTGAACACGGATGCTACGAGAGATATGCCTGCTTGCACGTAAACAGATGCTTAATACTTAAAGTCAAATACCGACGCCAGCAGAGGAGCAGTGCAGAGCACAATGAAATTTACAGGGGTGAGCTGAATGCATCACCCCTGTGTTGTATCACTCACTTCCTACTCTCCTTCGCTCTCTTGCCTTCTTTTCCTATCATCTACTAAATAGCTGTTGAGTTGCCGGTATGAGGCTTGGTAAAAGGGCTACAATAAGGGTGAATTGAATGCCATTGTGGTTCGGGTGCCCTTGGAGCACCGCTATTAGCTGTCAGTGAGTGGAGGGAGGGGGCTTGGGTTGGGTGTTGGGGGGCCTCAGGTGTTGCTGGGAGGCTGCCGATGGACTCTCATTNTGGGGTGGAGGGGGGGGGCTAATTGACTCACTGAGTGATTGGGGGACTGTGAAGAGGCGACCGCAATCAGACCTGCCCTGATAGAGTTTGATGCCTCCCTAAATAGTTTTCAAATGGAGGAGCAGGTGCTGTTTTTCCGAAGCAATCCCCACTGCCCGGGTGTATATGAGAGAAAAGTGTGTGCTTGCGTGCGTTCGTGCGTGCGTGCGTGTCAGTACATGTGCACCTTTGTAATTATGTCTTTTATTTGTCAATGTATGTTTTTTTAATTAGAATAATCCAAGAAAGTAATGTTTTATTTTATCTGTTAATCTGTTTTGTTTTATGTTTTAAAGTTTAAATTCACCATTACTTTTCACTTCAACAGCAAATATATATATATCAAAACCAAGATTTGTTATTCAGTTATCCAAAACACAAGAAAAAAAAGAATACATGAAAAAACTGAATTTGTGAGGGAATACAGATGAGGGATAAATCCCACAAGGGAGCCTCCAGATAAATCCTTTAGCTCAGAATTCAATTTTGGTGGCTAAAATTGGAGAAAAGCCCTTCATTTTGTCTACTCATCTTGTGATGAAAATCCTCTCATGCTCTTGTCCAAAACCCTGGGGATTTCAACAAGGCTTGGACTGTCTATCCCTCTCAGCAAGTGTGAAATGGGCTTCATCAAATCATGTCCAGCGCTCTTGATTTTACCAACTGGAGCCAAACTGGTTTGAGGTGGTTATTGGGATGTTCTGCTTTGTGTAGAGACACACATGGGATAGTCCATTCCATGCCTGTCTTGTTACCTTGTTTTACATCAATTCAATATGACATGCCTTGAATGACCTACCAAGTCATAGGAAAATGGATTATTCAGAGAAAATATATGTAACATCTCTGGAACAAGAGTTAAAAGACCTTGGTGAATGAGAAAATTGACTAAAAATGTGTTTTGAGTTGAGTTGCCAAAGGATGGTCTGTAGGTTTCTTGACAGTTCAACTCAACCTCAGCATAGATATAAAATTAACATCAGGGCTTTTGTCTGCTGGGGCAGGACCATGAACCATAACCACGGTCATTCCTGGACTCCCATCTCAGTGCTTCTGTCAGCACAGCTAGCACTCGCCATCTATCATCTCCATTGATCTACACTAATGACAGATGGTCATTATGGGTGGGGGAGACAGATTGCCTTCAGCACAGCATGGCTTCACAGGCATGTACAGACTATCTGTGTGTTCTCTGGGTTTACTGGAATATCTGAAACTTATTTCTTCAGACATCTAGAGTCTTATTTTGAATTGCTTAATATAGAAAGCGACTCAGAGAATAGCTGTTTTAGGATTTTAAGGATTCAAGCAAGAGCCATGGAATAAATGGTTTGATTACAGTGCAAGAAACATGTGGAAAGCACCAACAAACTATAGCAATCATAGCATTTGTGTCTGATATTAAAAAAAACAAAAAACCTTCCTGATTTCATTTTTGTTTTTAATTATCAAAGAGGAACATCTGAACATCTATCAGAGTTTAAAAAAAAAAACAAAAAACAAACACAACTCTGTTTTTTAGTCACCTAAAATCCCATTAGAGACTCTGGGTCACTAACCCATTCATTCATGTAATGTGCCCAGACACTTTCCAGATGCGTAGCATGTGGAACAAGGCAAGGGTGCTCACTTTCCACAATAACATTTTGCTGAAGTGTTGCATATTATGCATTTTGTATGTGGTGCTTCACAGAGAAAAAAAGTGCATTTAAAGATGCACAAGCCATGCGTGCATCTTAACTGCTGTTTCATGAGCAATGAGAGTGCTATGTGTGATTTTTTTTATTTATTTATTTTTTCTGGCCCTAGAGATTAGAAATTTAGATTAATGAAATGTTCCTGAATTCTCAAGCAATATCAAAATCAGACTCAGCAGAACCTTTGTTTTGTTCCCTAGGTGATACTGTATTTGCTATGCAGCGTCTCATCTTTCTTTAAGGAAGGGATGCTGCTGGGAGATGTTCAAATAATAACTCAAACCTTTGTTTAGGTATGATTTGGTATAACCTGTTTGTATAAGTCTTCTTATATTGCAAAATCATGCAAAATCATGCAAAATCAAAATAATATAATGTATACTGAACTTAATAGTAGTCCATAAGCAGCACCATAGCAGATAATCTGTAATCTGGCAGTGGTGGCCTAAAGGTTAAAGAAGTGAGCTTGTGACCTAAGGTCATGGGTTCAATCCCTGAACTTGCAGGAAAAATCTGGGTTGGGGAGATGAATGAGCAGTGCCTGCCCCTCCCTAATTGTCACCACTGAGGTGCCCTTGAGCAAAGCATCTAACCCCCAAATGCTCCGGTGGAGCTGCTCAGTAGCCAGCAGAGAAAGCTGTGGTTGTACTGGGCAGCTTCCATATGTGAGTGTGTGAGCAAGGCGCTCCCGAAAAAGAGCATTTGATGCTCAGTGAAATTAAGGTTAAAAAAAAAATCTCCTGAATATTTTTTCCTTCATATATATACTGTAGTTTATTTGTTCATCTGATCCAGATCAGCAAATTAGTTCCATTTACTCTTTTTTATTTATTTATTTATTTATTTTGCATAGTTTGGTTTCACAAAGAAAAATTTTAAGTAACCCAGAAGCTCTGGTCACTGGTCAGAAACAGGGGGTGGAGAAAGAAAATCATAAAAATCAAAACACCTCGAGATGTTGACTTGAAGAGCCTTTTGAAGGATCTTGCTGACCAACATGCAAACTTTCAACATGTTCATCTGAAGAAGCTGATCTTGACAGCTATGGTTTGATTTGCTATGAGTAATCAAAGGTGTAGTTTATTTAACAATAACAACATGCCTTGCAGTTGGTTCAAAACTAGTTCAGATCATGTTCCCACCACAAAAAAAATCACTCCAGAATTTCTGTGGAACTGGACGGAGACGATTTACTCAAAATATGACTTTTTTTTTTATCCTAACCTGAGTGCAATAGCTGTGATCAGTCGTGCCCAAGGTGGAAAACATACTGGATTCCGATTACCTGACTAAACCACGTTAAGTGTGGAAAAAATCCTAAAATCTCACAAACAGGACACAATGCAACAAACTCTAAAACAGAATAAAAACTATATTGTGGATACTGAAATAATAAGAAAGTCATAATGAAAGTTCTTATAAGTCTGCATCCAGATAATGTCACAGACTTCACAGGCAGTAAAAACAGTATTGTATTTCAGGTCAGAGCTCCTTTCTTTTTTTAATAACTGTGAACCTTGAAAGACAAGCTCTAGCTAGCTCAGTATGATTTATTCATAAGACTATGGATCTGCATAAAGCCACGTCAATGCGGCAGCCTAGCTTGAAAGGGTCAATAAGTGGTCGATGCATATTGTGCTTGCACGGCAATCATTTATCATTATTTTGACTGCTCAGTCACCATCATGTCAGTGGACATCAATACTATACTTCAATTACCGCTCTTCTTTACAGTGACGGGGGGGGGNCGGGGGGGGGTGAGGGAGCATGGTGTCATTATTTTGGTCAGTTACTTGATACATTAGCAGTTTTTCTGGTCATGAGGTCAAGTTAACCAATAATTGTTGTACTATTCTATTGGACCAATGAAGCTCCTTCCATAGATAAAACTCAGATAGCAGATAGTATAAAGTATGAATACAAATGTGATGTATTTTTATGGTCCACAGTTTGGAGATTAACACGCATTACAGCTCAATGTTTGAATAAAATCATAGTCATCTAAGAAACCTGATCAATGGCTAATTACATTTTGTAACTTTCGGGACCTGGAGAGGTACAGAGTTTGAAAGAAATCCATTTGTACTTTACATACATTATTACATTAATGTTGACTAAATTAATTCTGGTTAATTATTAATGGTTTGAGTCGACACTGAACTGGCCTTGTGTTTTATGCATTAATGGTCCAGCTTGCTAAAATCAGAAGTGGGAATGATGATGTAATTTAAGGTGAGTGGTAGGCAAGATGAAATGACCACACAAAAAGGAAGGTAATGGCAACAAATGAAAGGCTGGGGAGATGAATTAGTGGATGGGGTGAAAAAAATTATAACACATAAATGCTATGTGATTATCTGTTAGTGGTGACCAGAATGAAAAGAAATTCTAGTTTCCATAGGAGAAATAAGAAAGCTTGACAGTTACTGTCCTTTTATATATTATTAGCTCCTGAAATCTATAAGAAGATATCTTAGATGTCCATTATGTTGCCCTGAGTTTGCCGTTACCTTGGTAACATTACGGCCTCATTCAAAGTGGTTATCGTGTTCTCTACATCATGTAGAGATGTAACTAGAAGTATGTAGACATTATGTTTTGGATATAACAGCTGCATAAAATGAGGCCAAGATGTGTCAAGCCTGTTCATTTGTGTGTGCATGCCTGTGTGTCAGTAAGAATAACATCTATAATTCAAAGTAGTTATTAGGGGTATGGTGGGGCTACAATCACAGTACTGTCCCAATCCAAACTATCCAGCAACAAGAACTTAGATCTTAACAGCTTGTGTCCTCAGTGGGTCTCAAAGGTCTCCAGCAGCCAGCGTGGCCCCTTGGACCGAGCATCAGTGCCATGATTTAGATGAGGCCATAAAATACTAAATAGAGATGGGAGGCTAGTTGCTTAATTGACCTTTATTGGGCTTTATGCTTCATTTGAAGACTGGATATTAAATTAACATGATAATTCAGGCCCAGCGTGTTAATCCCCCCCCNTGCTCCCACATTTTAATATCACCCCCGTAACTTTTATGGCTTCCATTGATTTAGCACTGCTTTTTTATTAACTGCCTTTAATTTTCCATATTGGCACACACTTACACAAAGAAGGTTTTATTCCACTGAGCAGTGCACTGCTACAGGATTAGAGGTTTATGAGGCCATTTCTATTAAAAGCCTCCCCATTCTCACTGTGACAGATATACTGTAGGCTCGAACATGGAGATGCGATCTAATATGTTTAGGCAAATCTTGGGGTTGATTATTTGAGCCGTTGCTATGGTAATACTTGTGTCATAGGTATGGTGGCACATAGGTCAGTGATGGTTTATATACCAAGACAAATTTTTTTACATAAGCACCAGCAGCACTATTTTGCATACCGACATAATGACAATCATTGGGGCAACACAATGTGAAATTTGTGTCAGAAGTTAGTGAAAAGCAGTAACACAAACTACTGCAGAAATGAATAAGAGTCCAGGATTCAACACTGACAGCGAGAGCTGACACTTTATTATCCTTATTTATTATATTAGCTGTAATTGCATTTTTCCCTCTGGGTATCCCTCCAAAATATTTCAAGAAACATAATAGAGACAATACAGACAGTGTATGAAAAAATACAATACCCTGAAATGCCCTTTTTGCGCTGGCTATGTATTTCATATAATGTACATACCACCAGTGTTGAGGTGATGCGGCAGTGAGGGTGAGAGACAGGAAGAGTCAGTCTGGCCAAAAGACAGCAAAGAGAGCGCTACTGTCCTCTTGTGGCAGCAATGTAAAATCTATAGAGAGGCGACAAGTGGCCAAACTTCGGAGGAAACACGGACAGACAATCATGGATGAGACAAAGTAGAGATAGGCATTAATATTAATTAAAGTATGTGTAACAAAGGTACAATGGAAATATTTTTGGCTATCGGTGGTGATTGTGGAGATGGTGAGCGTCTGCATAGAATGGCCTTCGGATGCATCAACAAACTGGAAACACTCATCTGACGTTGTCATTGCTGCATGAGTGTAAAAATCCATAGAGCTCAACACACACACACACACACACACACACACACACACACAGTTGCTATCTGATATAAGAAGACAGTACATAGTAAAGATGATACAAATACAAACATTCCACTACTTGATGTTTGAGATCACAGAAACTTGTATGTCAAAGCCACACACTGAACACTGTGTGTGTGTGCATGCATGTGCGTGTGCGAGGAAGAGAACTTTTAACATGTAGATGGGACATCTCCACACAAACACACACAAGACACAAACAGGGACACACACACACTGGCAGTCTGACAAAAAGCCAATAACACACCAGCACATTAGAGGTGAATTGCCTCCCGGATGCAGCCCCCTTTCCCCCTCTCCTAAGTGGATGTATTATCATTTAGTCTGTCACAAAAAGAGAAGCCAAAGAATATGAATATGCGTTTACATCTGCCTTTCATTAATATGCATGCCTGAATCCACATCTCAACACAAAGCCAATTTTCTGGCCATCTGGGGGATGGGTGGTGGAGGTAATGAATATTCTTTATGAATATGTTTTATTTTGCAAGGTGGCAATACATCATGAGTCTCTCTCTCTCTCTCTCTCTCTCTCCCTCTCCCTCTCTCTCTCTCTCACTTGATGAGTTTAATTAGACTGTAAAGAGGACAGATGGATGGAGGGACAGATGAAGAAAAGGTTGGATGGATAGGAAAATGTCAGTACGGTGAATGAAAAAATATCATTCACCGAGTCTCTCACTTGCTCTAAAGAGCCTTAATAACCTACACACCTGCTCTGAATGGTGATGCTTCAGAGAAATATGACTTAGATCTCACTATAAAAGATGTTCACTTAATTACAATGTAACTTAAAAGGTACATCTAATAGAATATTAGTCTGAAAGCTAAACTGACAAAACATATGCAGTCAAAAAAAATTTTTTTTAATACAGTATGAAAGTACTGAGGTACATGTTAGAGGAGTCATACATTTCTACAGCAGCCAGTAAAGAAACAAGGATGTAGGATATGTCGGCCTCTAGGCACCATTGTATGTCACTTGGATGATTCAGACATCAGTGACAGTATTACTGTTGCGCGCATGTCTCTGGGGTCTTGGCATAGTCCATTGGCTAGTGGCGTCCTTTAATGATTTATGATTGAAGTTAGCCCATGAATCCCCCGGAGAATCCCCCAGAGCGAGAG
The DNA here is from genome assembly GCA_014773175.1 of Lucifuga dentata. Taxonomy (NCBI): domain Eukaryota; kingdom Metazoa; phylum Chordata; class Actinopteri; order Ophidiiformes; family Bythitidae; genus Lucifuga; species Lucifuga dentata. The sequence goes on along the minus strand of VXCM01000088.1, from coordinate 406,197 downwards.
GCACAGGGAGTGACCAGTTTTATGGCAGGACTGGGAATCAATTATGCTAACGGTGGCTAATGAATGCACTTGAGGGAACTGCTCCCACACTCAAGGGCTATTTCTAGCATTTGCATATTGATGGCAGAAGGACAGTGGCCACTTTCATCCGGCTCTGATGGAGCACTGCAGAAATGGATTTCTGTGCTCCTTTCAATCTTGCTGCAGTTTCTTCCACATTCTTTAATGTAAATGATTTGCAATCCACCTACAATGTCACAGCAAATACAATGTATTGAAGGTAAGCTGGAAACACACACAAAAGGCATAAAACACATACACACTGCACCTTCAACCACACACATTCTGGAAGCCTCTCCCTACTTTTTCTGTAGTCTGAAGTCATTTTCAATTAGGGGCCTTTTGCGGCTGGTGGGTGAGGAGGCCTGGAAGTGCTCCACTTCTCTCCCAACAGACTCTAATAGACAGCGTATGGTTTAGGAGCAATAAGGGTGAGGCTTTTTACTGCCACCAAGGTTAACATGCATTAAAGTCCTCCGTTCGCAAAGCCGAACGTCTGGCAACTCTCCCCCTCAAGCCACTAAAATGCATTAAGGTAAATAACGCCAGACCCAGAGAGAAATCACGTCTGATGCGTCTTGGTAAAGTAAAGAAGGCTATGAATATGAAATATGCAATGAATAAGTTATGTGCTAGTAGTGACACTGCAAACTGGGTGTGAGAGCAACATCAATTTCATCACAATACAGAGAGCTCAGGATATGTTAGCCTAGCTTAGCTCAAAGACTGGAAGCAAGGGCCAAAGCCCATTGGAGATCCCCTCCAACAACTCAAAAGCTGTGGTACCTGTACAGTGTGTGTGTGTATTCAACACATTTGGTTTAAGGAGCAATAAGATTAACTATTAGAAAGAGCAACTTAAAGGACAATCCAGGCGATTTAGCATGTTTGAGCTCAATACAACCTGCATTTTTTTTTTTTCAGACACGCAACATTCAATATAGTGTAATACGCTACACACACACTCAAATCACAGTTTGTTATCATATCTCACAAAGACATATCCCTCTGTAACCGAAAACATGTAGGCTGAAGACCAAGCTTATTTAAAGCTTACCCTTCTCACATATCTTCGCTTAAGAATAAAAAAAATCTCTGGTCACTAATTCATTGTGCCACCTTCACCATAATAAATAAAGAAAATACAACATTTATATATACATTTTCACATACATACAAAATCATGATTTCAAAATCATTCATAGAATTTCTTCCTGTTTCTTAATTGCATTAATTTTAAACATCCATTTAAATTTTTTTTAGAGTTTTTACATAATTTAATTTCATTTTCAATCTTGTTCCAGTCACTGATATACTTCTTCTTTTTGTTTCTGTTCTAATTTTTGGAATGTCATACATACAAACTCCTCTAAGATCATACTCTTTCATTCTTTAAACATTTGTTGAATATTTATTGGTAGTTCTTGATTTTAAGCTAGAAACATAATTTGTCCAACTTTATAGCTTACAATATTGGAAAATTGAAATTTGCAGTTTGTAAAATAGAGTATTTGATGGAACTCTACTTTTGCATCCAGTTATAACGTATAATGTTACATTACTGCCAACCAGTTTCCAAAACATGCAACTGGAGTGGCACATTTTAGATTTGTTTTCCTACCTTCCAGACTGCTATTGGTTTCAGTTCATCCCAGTACACAACTTTTAACCAATGGCCTAGAAATAACCCTATATGTTAAAATACTCAGGAGGAAAATTTTAATTGTAACTTGGCAAAAATACTTCTGGAGCCCACAGCACCACCCACTTCACTCAACGCCTCTCATCCAACTCATGCTAAAGGAGCAAATAAGCATATTTCCCAATATATAGATACGAAAAATTAGAGTAGGATTGTGTCACACCTGGGGAAGATAAAGTTTGGACATAAATAAACTTCTAGAAACTTCCATGAGTGACGCTATCGCTCTGTGGAATAGACAGACAGTGGCTGACAGGCAATGTTGGAGGCTCTCACTAATTTGATCTGGTGACATTTTCTTCCTCAGCTCCTCAGGGGGAAAAGAGCAGCACAGAGAGAGAGAGAGAGAGAGAGAGAGAGAGAGAGATGGTGAAGGAGACACTAATGAACGCAGACAACAAAGAGCCTAACCTGAGCTCCAAGCCCCTGGAGACAGAGAGGTTTTTCATTGGGTCAATAAAAGCACTGGACCGTATCTGCGCTAGCTCGCCCTTCAAGCACCCACTTAACTGCAGAGGGAGGACTTTTGTTCAAGGTTGCTTGAGTTAAATGGGAATATCACTGAATTTCACATCTGAAACATATGATTCAGCAACCATTTGTTGTAGCCGCCCATTAACCAGAGAGAAAAGATCTCCGGCATCATGTTTATTTGTGATGTCAAACTAATGTACATGTACATAAAGAATTCATCAGGAGAGATGACAGCACATCAGTGCATTTTCTTCAGAGCTGACAGACCTGAAACAAAAGCTGACATAAAGCTTGTAAACATCAACAAAGTCAGTTTTACTATTTTGTTTTTGCAGCAGCTCTTGTACACAGCACAGGCCTGACATCTTGGTTCTCTGTGTTATAGATTTGAGAGTTTTGCCATTTTTACACTCAGCAAGCAGACAGCAGGTTGCACAAGCTAGAGGACAACCTAATTATTAAGCAAAGGACTAAGTGAGGACAAGTTAAAAGTTGAAATGTAGAGGAGTTGAGTTTTAATCACAGAAAAAGGTCATAATTCCAACTAAGAGAGTCATGTAGTGTGATATGTGTAGAAGGAGAGTGAGGTTAGCCAAAATCAGCATGTCGGGATATTGACTCTTGGCTTGTAATTTCATTTTATGCACCAAGTGGCAAACAAGATATCACACTGTTCCTAATCCTCAACACTCCTGAACATGAATGCACACACACACATAGGAAGACATGCACACACACACAGGCGCGCACATCTCCCACAGACTTGCTCCTTCGTGATACTGATGGGGAATAAAGCAGTGTTGTGTGTGTGTGTGTGTGTGTGTGTGTGTGTGTGTGTGTGTGCTTCAGTGTGGGAGGAGAGCCTCAGGTCCTAGGTCTTCACACCTCAAGGGGGAAAATGTGTAGGGGGATTCCACACACACACACACACACACACACACACACAAATACTGGTGGGCCCATACTTGTTTGCCCCACTAAGTCTCTCCACGTATGACATATGTCACTCCCAATCTGTTCAGCGGGCCACACATCTCTCTAGCGTCATGCTGCTACTGTGGCACAGAGGAGAGAAAGTGAGAGAGTCAGGAAATGTCAGACAGAAAGAGAGATGAGGATGAGGGGGCACAGATAGGCAATGAGAGAGAGAGAGAGAGAGAGAGAGAGAGAGAGAGAGAGAGAGAGAGAGAGAGAGAGNGAGAGAGAGAGAGAGCTGCCGCTAGTGGTTTCTACCCTCTCCTTACTAATTGGTAGTTTGGAAACAACACCATCTGTTCTTTAAGAAAGTCAGATGCACAGTCTCTAGAAAGATGCCACTGCTACTGAATACATTTACTACCAGCCAAGGCAAATAACTCAGCAGCCCCAGGCTTCTTTAAACACAAAGATCCTATAGGACAACAGTTATATTTGCTATGATATTTAGGGAAATTCAATCTAGTCCTGAGTTATTGCCAGCGAGTCCTGAATAGTGTAAACGTGTATTATTCGGCACTTCTCACTTCTGCCACTTTCTCTAAAGAGTCAACAAGCATGCTTGCAGTACATCCACATACATGATGGTGAGTAAAAACTTGAGCCTATGAGGTCTTTGTGTGTGTGAAACAAAAATTCATAAGCAGCTCTGAATGTACCTGTAACCATATCAATTCTTAAGTGAATACTGGGTAAATGTATGATGGAGGCGAGTCGCCATCATGTGGCTGAGCAATGTAATCACACCAAAGGAACTGAAACTTGCGGGGGGGGGGNGGGGGGGGGGGTCTTGTTGAGGTTTACAGTAGATTACATTTCTCTATATAGGATCCCAGTCATCCTTGTCATTGCGTATCAAGCAAGTTTATGTTGGATAAAGACTTTCTGTTGATGTTTCATGTTTAGAAGACAGATAAAGACATTTTTAGTTAGACTGGCTTTTAGGTAGTCATTTTCTTTTATGGTTTTATTTGGTCTTAGTGGATGTCGTCTATTTATTGTTCACCCGGTTCCTTGATTTTATGTATTTTTTTTTTATTGTTTTATATTATTGCACATGAAGCACCCTGTGACCTGTTGTTTGTGAAAGGTGCTGTACAAATAAAATTATTTTTATTATTATTATTTCATCGCCTTTATTATCATTGTACTAAGCAATACAACGAGATTAGGAGCACTACTCCTGCATGGTGCACACATAAATACAATTATTATTATTATTATTATTATTGAAGGCCTTTCACTAATTATCCAATTAGCTTCTTCTGTTTTGAGTCTGGGATGGGTGGTAAAACTAGCATCTATCCTCTGACAGATGCTCACACCTTGGGCCAGGGGACTCATTGGGTCACACCGGAGTAAACGTAAGGGTCATCAGAGTCACATGGTCATGCAAGGCTTGTTGGACTTTTAGTCACATGACTGCTGCATGACTCCAACGACCTTCACATGACTTCTGTGTGACCCAAGAAGTCACCTGGCCCATTATGTGAATGCCTCAGCAAAAAATATATATATATATATTACAAATTGAAATTTACAGAATGACACTAAAACTAAAGAAGAAAGAGCCCATTTTAAAAACAATTATGATAAACATCTATAAATAATTCACCTCAGCTGGATTCAGGATCTTCTTGCAACAATGCTAACCACTGATCCACGATGGAATGAATTTAAAGTTAGCATGTAGGATACACTCGTGTCACTGAGTTTTCTAATTTAAAATAAGAGACAATTCTATTAAAAAAGCCAAAAAAAAAAAAAAANAAAAAAAAAAAAAAAAGACTAGGTAGCAATAACCCAATCAGATGCAACAGAGGAAGGTTATATCAGAAGCATTTACCACACAGTGAATCAATACTTCCATCAGCTGTACCAGAGTATAAACCAGATCCTCTTGGGATTCCAGGCACACAACTCAATGCAATGACCGTGTTTTACATCTCCAATCTGTTACAGTGGGATCTCCCCTGCTTCAATCCCATGGATGATTAAGCATGATAATTAAGGTTTTTGGACATTTTCCACAGAGGAGCAGACGTGGCATCTGGTGACATTCATGCATTCCCAAACACAGAGGAGGGAATTACAATGAGGCCTCCATTCATTTCCCTGATCACAGTCTGCTTTTGGCAACAGTTCAAAAATAGTCAAGCTGCTGTTGAAAAGACTATTTGTGACCCTCTTTGTTAAAATGTATTTAGAGAATTATAGAAGCCATAGACAGCAGGTAAATATTAGCATTTTCCAGCAGGGACATTCACTTGATTGTACAATAATATCAATGGGGAAAAAAACTTCTGTTACCTTAACTGGCGTTGGATCTTTATGTCAATGTATCAAATGATAAATTGAGCTCATTAGACTAACAATATGAATAATTAAATAATTTACATGGGATCAAAGAGTGAAAACATTTCAGCTCAGCTGCACAGATGCTGGACTGATGAGTTAAAGTTAGTGAGAGATTCAGTCTCATTTTTAGTTTGAATATATGTAGCAGCTAAAGTTAACAGCAGTAATATTAGCTTGTACTACAATTCGCTCCAGTAGAAGATAATGTTAATATATTGACTAGTAAGTCCATTTATTCAGTCCATAAGACCATTTATGCATATGTAGCATTGCCTGATGTGACCTCCTGACAGTTTCATATGTTAATTCATTACCTCCACCAAGCAGGTTGTGATCACCAGCATTTGCTTGTTTGTCTGTTTGTTTGTAGGATATCCAAAAAAAAAAAAAAAAAAAAAATATGGATGGACTTGGATGGAATTTAGAAGACAGATAGATAATACTGAGAGGAAGAAGTGGTTAAATTTTTGAGGTGATCTGGCTCATATTCTGGACCAGGATCCAGAAAAATTATTTAGTCCATTGTTGTGTGCAGTTACCTGAACTTTGTCTGAGGGAAGACCCACAGTGCCACTGTTTGAATACCCGATTTAGAGTCATTTTCATTTAAAATCATTCAATAGAGGGTGTACTACTGTACATGACCATCATTAACACTGAATGTCCACATGAGGGCATTGTTGATTTAATAATATCTCACTCCAAAGTGATTCTCTGCACCAGTCCACATCTACCAGATATTTTCTAAGTTTATCACATGTAAAGGAAATGAAAATAACCTTTGTCCAAAACTCAATAAAACTGCTGTTATAATATGAAAGGTAGATGTAAAGTACATGCAAACAAAATGCATTCTACATTTTTTTTCTTTTAGTTATTATTATGTAGGGAGATTATATTAGATCATATGTAACATTTGCCACAATTGAGTGAATTGTCACTTTCAGAAGGATTAATCACAATAAGGGCTGTAATACCTTGATAAATGATGTTATGCAATGACGCACATAACATATGGATGCCTGCTATTGGCTGATCCAGAAGCATTACAGACGTCACTGTATTGTTTATTTAGCAACACTTGAGTGTCATTGCAATCAGCCTTTTAAGATTCACACTTAGATTTTCACCTGATCACTAGACTGTCTGATAAAGCCTAACTGGAACAGAGCATTTGAGAGGCTAAAAGCTGGTCAGAATCCTAATGTCTTCCCTTGGCTGAGCAGAGCACAGTATTAAATGATTATATTTAAAACTATTATGATCTTATGCACTCACTACTCATTGGCTTATTATTGTTCCACACTGTTACAGGCCACACCCTTCAACTAATGTGGTAACTTTGAAGTAACCTCTAGTGAGTACTGCACAGTACACACTCGCGTTGTTTTCCATATCATATACAGTAGATAATTTCCTTTGTTAATAATTAATCAAGAGAGTTGCCAAACTATTTTAAGAGACAGTGCCAGTGATACTCGGTGAACAAGGTTCCTCCTGCAAATGGCCTCCCTCACCCTTTGTCATCTCATCTTTTTCTTTGCACTGAATCATCTCCCCTCCATTCATGCTAAGCGATACTGCTCAGCCGGACGTGGGTGTTTTCTGTGACTCATATCACAAACCACGGGAGCCTGGCACAAAAGAAAGGCATGAAGATCATCCTGATCGAGAGTCCCCATGGAATTTATGTTGTGCTCTATGAAAGCCATTGATGTGGTTTAAATGGTAGCTGACTGTGCTGTCAGAGGCATGCTTTCTAACCTGGTTTGTTTATGTCAGATCAAATCCAACCTGGTTATTCCAGATGGTAAAGTATAGTCTCTCAACATATCTTTGGTTTTGAAACTCTAGATTGTTTTTAGCTGTGATATGAATGTATGAATGATATGAACAGTTCTCACTCCATCATGACTGTGTACATTTTGCCCACTTAACTTTCTCTTGGTTGATTTAGGGTCATTTATATTTTATAGCTTGCATTATATTTAGTGTAAATATATGGTTTTAGGGTCCCATAAGACTTTAGGTTCTCGCAACATTCACCACTAAATACCCACAGTCCGTGGGTTTTTGTAGGTCTTGCTCTCTTTCTCGTGTTTCTGTGTTCTCAGACTGTCTTTGGCAAGTGTTCAGGAGGTTCCTGCACTGCCTACCGCAAGACATACATGGTACTAGGTAATTTCAAAACATCCCTCAAATGGACTGAGTCTTTCCTGAGTACATCGGGGAAGCACAGAACTTCCCAGAAAAATCTCTCTTTTAGATGCGTCTTTGGGTAAATTTCTGTAGTAGCATACAGAGGCTGTTTCTCCTCAACCTTGGCATTGGCTATGTTTTAGTATGCTGCTGATTAAACTTTAAAAAATGCCTTCTTCCTTTTTAGAACCCTATAGTCTTCCTTATACCAGCTGAGGTTTCTCAAAAAAAAAAAAAAAAAAAAACTCTCTGAGTAATCAGTTGTACCAAGACATATGCGTGACATCACCCCTGTTAACTTTCAGTTTAGTTTCCCTATACATTTGCATGTTTGTAACCTCATGAATTTCCTTGAACATTCATTTATACCCCAGCATATTAACAGCGACACATCACTAACTGGTTCAGACCCGGTTGCGGAGAAATCCAGCTGAGTCGGACTGCAGTTCTCAGCTCTAATCAAAAGCGTTTCAAGTGACAATGTGTGGTTGGATTTTGTTGTTATATGTGACTTCATGTTTGATTGATGCACCTTGGAGTATGTTCACACCTCTAATTAGAGCTTCAACTTGTGATCAGTGGCAGCAGGAGTGGGACTTTTCCTGAGTGTGTGGGAGAAGGTGGAGGGATTACAAAGTTTGTCTGTGCCGTGGGTGCAGAGGGCTGAAAGTGTGGGATATGACCCCAATCCCATAATACAAACTAAAAGGTTAAAATAAGAGAGTTCATCAGAAAACTCTGAGGAAGAGACAGCTCTATGACAACCTATTTAAGGAACAAA
>VXCM01000088.1:270148-395148 GCA_014773175.1 Lucifuga dentata | reverse complement strand
TTTGGAATATTAAATACAGTGCCGTGCTGGCGTCTGTTATAAAATCGAGAGGCAGCATAGCCGGAGTGTGACTCACACACTGAGTCACTGACAGCACTGCCATGGTGTGTATGTTTTTGCATGTGTGTATGTGTGTGTCTCGCACTGTACGGTTCCTCGGGCAGACTGGTTGTGTGTAGCTGGTGTTCTAAGATCTCTGAACCCTGCCACATTCCCTGGATTTCACACTAACAACATGGTGCAGATCAGTTTATGTGTGCCCAAGTGTGTGTGTGTTTGTCTTCCTGCCTAAGGGTGCAAAAATATGTGTAGCGCATGTGCCAGATCCATGTGTGTATCGGTGTGCAGTATATATGCAAAACTGCATGTGTAACTGCAGAAATATACAGTATGTGTGCCTTTAGTGTGTTGACCTGCTCCTGAATGTTTTTCCACCATGTCTGCTCATCTTCTCATTTTCCTGATTTACACTCCAACATGAAAGGCAGGATACCTGTTGTCAAAGGCAGTAAGTCAAAACAGTTATTGTGCAATATGTGTCCTGCATTCCAATATCACAGGTAACATTTATAAATCAAGGGATGGCTGTGTTTTAAACAAGCATATCACACGTTGTAAATCTTTCTTGGTACGGTTATTTGACAACGTTTGTTATTCTCTGCTGCAGCGTCCATCGTCTGATGGTGATAAAGCAGAAAGTGACTTCTCATTTAAGCCTGATACCAGAGTCACTTGGATATACCCACTCAGCATAAATCATCATTTGTAGATACTAAGGAGGAAGTGAAACCTAGTACATGTGTGGGTGTTTGTGTAGGTGTGGGTGTGTGTGTGTGTGTATGTTTGTGAGTGTGTGTCTGCAGACTGTTTTATGATGTATGGCCCAATATCCCACGAGATTAAAAGTCCGACAAAAGTGGTCACACGTTAAGGGCATCCATGTATATATACATATATATACATATATATAGCAGAACAACACAGTTACAGTTTAGTTTCTTAAACAGGATCTATTTTATGGAATGTCCTGCTCCCTAATTTCTCTGAACTGTCTCATTTTCATTTCAAGAAGGCTGTAAAGGGGTTGTTACGTTCCCAATCATGTTACCCCTATGGATTACAATTTTAAATTATTTTATTTTTAGTTTTTCACTTTCTTATTTTCCACTTTTGTCATATAATTTAATTATTTTCATGCACCTTATGGAGAACTGCCCTGTTCAAGCCCCTTAAGGGTTTTTTTGCAGCTCTCCTTCACATTTTATTTTTACATTTTTCATTTCTGACATTTTGTACTTTTATGTATGTGTAAACTAATAAACTAAACGAAACTAAACTAAATATATATATAATCTTTCCGTTAGAGTTTGTCGTGTTTATGTGTGTGTGTGTGTATCTGTTTGTGTGAGTGTTAGAGCTGATATCCAGGTTTGGCCTCATGCTCTGCCTGTCAATCTATTCTTCCCTGTGGCTGTTAATGATTTCGAAATCATCTGCTTTCAAAAGAATGGAAAAGAGAGAGAGAGAGAGAGACTGTTTGTGTGTGTGTGTGTGTGTGTGTGTGTGTGTGTGTTGCGCAAGACGCTTATCACAGAGAGTTGTGCTAAAATCAGTGAGGGAGGCCTTGGCTTTGGCCTGTACAGGAGCTCACTCTGGCTTCCGCCTTGGCATATACAGAAGTGTGTGTGTGTGTGTGTGTGTGTGTGTGTGTAAGCTGTGCTGATGTCTCTTTCTTTGCATATTTCTGTCTCTTCCTGTCTTCTGTCCTGGCATCTGTGGGTCATTATGAGCTTGTTTGCGTGTTAGCCAACCTGCCAGGTGAGTCGTGAGTGTGTTAACAGCTGACCAGCCACTTCCTGGTAAAACACTGCATCATATCAGGCATAACCCTTAACCCATCAGCCTTATCTCTGCTAAAGGTCATTACAATATCAAACTATTTTTATGAACTTTAACTCTATAAACAATTTCTGAACACTGACATACATAAAATTAGCCTATGCTGTAACAAATTAATGAAATGTTGTGTTATATGAGCTATCCGACAGCTCAAAAAAAACAAAAAACAGCAGAGTAGAAGCACCCAGAGATCACATACCTCCACCAATCCTCTACATTTATTATTTTTATATTAGAAAATGTTTAGAAATGATTGATTGGGATCTGCATCAAACTACATATAGCGATAGATACTTTTCTGAGGAAAAAAATCCTGTTTGGGAATTAAGATTTTTTTTTTTTCATGAAAAAAAAAATGNTCTGAGGAAAAAAATCCTGTTTGGGAATTAAGATTTTTTTTTTTTCATGAAAAAAAAAATGTGAAAAGTATCTGACTTATTACCATCAAATTTAGCCATTCAAATGTATCATCTCTCTGTAGTACCACCTATAGGCCAATGACATCACATTCTGCATCATCAGGTGGAGTTGATATGCACCCCGATCATCTAAATTTGTATTGCACAATGAGTCATGGCAGTTTGTGTCAAATATAAATAATATGTCGACCAATGAGCACATTTTCACAACATGGCACTACAGAGAGGATCAAATGATATGAAATAATATATCTGTGAATAAATGAGAGCCACTCCAACACAACTCATGTCGAACTTGTAGCCCATTTCTTCATCTCATATACAAGATGCATTACTTTGGATGCTATATGATCACATTTTAATTGAGCTATCAATGCTGTAGTGAACAGCTGCACTGGATAAGTTGCATGGATGTTTGTAGTTGCATGTGAGCAATTAAAATCTGTATATGAGTGCAAATCTCTACCAATGTGCCATTTAAACTGGGATTAGTCTGGAGATTCGTTTAGCTAAAATAGATCTTATTTAAAAGGATGCTTCATTTGAATGGGCACATGCTATACCATATTATTATTTATATTGTGTTTCTGTCTTTACAAGGCAAAACAGAAGCTAGTACAGCCTTTCATTTTCAGGTAAAATGAAATTCACATGAAAGTGTCAAGTGGCTGACAGAGCACAGCAGGTCATGAAGAGCGGAACAAAATATTTGTCTACCCTCTTGCACAACAAAGACAGCGTTCTTCCACATTTTCAAAAATCAGAACACGTCTTCCCGAATGCAACATCCACCTCCTTCTCCTCCACCTTCTCCTACTCATCCTCTCCCCCACCCCCCAGGCTGAAAAATAAAGTGAAACCAAAGACAGAATGTGACATGAGAAGCTGTCAGGCCAGCTCGGGTCAACAGCGGGGGGTCAAAGCCAAGTCTGCAACCTAAGAGGCACTGAGTGACGCGTTAAGTGCCTCTCTGGGACACTTCAGTATGTGACAGCACAACGGCCGAGGCTGTTTATGTGTGTGTGTGTGTGAATTTGCAATTTCTCAAAGGTTGTGAGTCCGTCAGACATCTGTAGCTCCCAGGGTTCATCTCTTCCTCTGTGAGAGACTTTCCATGACTGGATTCCCCATGCTCCTCCACGGAGTATCACACAACATGTCAAAACACACACACACACACACACACACACACACACACACACACAACACACCAGATACAATACTCCAATAATAACCAATAGTAGTTGAGTCAAAGCATTAAAGTTCTACTCAAGTGCACATACTCAATAGGTAGATTCTAGTCCAGATTCTGGACCAGAATGCAATTTAATCTGAACCGGGAACAAAAATTTAACTATCACCTGACGTGTGCTGCTTTCAAGTGCATTATTGTTGTGTCTCTGTCATCTTTTAGCTGCTAGCAGCTGCAGTTAGCATGCGTGTTGTACAGGGTTGTAGGAGCTCATGTTGAAATACAATATGTCATGTCAAAATTGTACTGGCAATATTTAAGTAAGTGTTACTTTCGACCTCTAAAAATAAACATATATAAGGACATGGACGAAGACACAAACTATGTATATGTGAATGTATACACACACACACACATACACAGCCTGTAGCAGTGAGCCAGCCTGGGAACAGCTAGTCCACTAATGAGGTCTATCCCATGGGGATTTAGTACTGCACAGTGGAATGCGGCTCTCCGCTCTCATGACTGACCTGCCCTGACAGACACACACACACACACACGCTCACACGCACAGCTACTTTACTGTCCAAGAGCTGCCCTCTTACACATGAACGAGAACCGATAGAAGGCATCCAGGAATAGGACACTTGTCACTTGGTAGGTACTGCATCAGTAATAAATATAACAAGCACACTGGGGAATTTGACACTAATTTGAGATGAGAGCATAGAGAGGCAGGAAGACTGGAGGATCAGGCTGAGAAAACAGAAGGAGGAGGAGGAATAAAGAAATAAGGGTGCAGAGGGGTCAGAGAGAGAGAGAAGGAATTAGGAAGATATGTGTCTCTGGGTTTTATTTGCTCTTAACATTTGTTCCTTGGATGTAAGGGAGTTTATAGAACAGATCTGATGTCTGAAGCAGACAGATCCCCATCGATGGCGGTCTGGTGATGGTGCCGGCTGTTAGCCGATAGACGGACAGCATGGGCGCCCATCTCTGTCACGACTTACTCACAGCACACACACAGTTCTCTTCTACTGTTCAGTACAGGCAGAATCTCTGCTATGAATAACTTTGTAAGTGTGTATTTGAAAAGTTGGTGTACTTAGAGTTGCATCGCTGACCCAAACCATTTGGAGTGTGAATACATCACCAAAAGTACACAACTTGTACTGCGTTCAACTGGGAATACACACACAACACTGAAATTTATGTTTTGACGAAGAGCTTTAAATCTTTGCTCATTTCAAAATCTCTAATGGACTTTTAATGTTTAAAGGATCATGTCATAGTGCATGTTTAAGCCCAATTTATACAACTCGCACACGTTACGTTACTGACAACCATTTCCAAAAACATACTATTGCAGCAAAAATTGAAAAAAAAATAAGTACATTTACGGAAGTACCATTTTTTTCAATAATTTATATAAATTTCTTTAGCATTTTGTGGTGGTTTCCACAATTATTTCACAACAAATCGGAGGGAAATATTGTGCTTTAACCTCCTACATTTATCTTATTAGTTACAGGACCATGTGATTTGTACTACCGCAGTGGTCGTCTCTGATCTTTATCTCATTTTTAAAGTGAAAATTCCACTGTACATTACACACTCTATTTTGGGAGAGATTTAAATGCTGGTTTTGATCGAAATTTTCTGTGACTGACAGACACATGACATGCATTGCCGGATTTGGTAATTATGTTTTTCTATTTTTCAACAGGCTCAATATAGATTCCTAGCTTGGGACTACTAGCCTATGAGCTACAGTAATATATCTAGTGACGAAACCTGGAATTTGATCTGTAAATTCAAATGAAATACAGACTTTGTTTATCCTCTGTGAATGTGCCTGCACAAAGCACAGACGTTGGGGGTATTTCCGAAACACCATGAGGTCCCCCCTGTAATGCAAGCCCCCCCGCAAATAGTACTTAAGGCATTAAATTCAACATGTCATAACCTCGTAAAATATTACTGCTGCGGGGTGACAATTTAAGACATCATCTCAGGATTTGGAGAAATGGAAAGAGGTCAGAGAATTTACTACAGTGTGTGTGATCTTTCAATTGGTCTGAAAGCATGAAAATACCCCAAACTGGAGATGTCCATTCTTGTCTCCAATTTTGAGGATTTTTATTATTTCACTACAAAATTTAGATTATTTCATTCCAAACTCCCCAGAATTGGAAATTCAGATGAAAAAACTTATCTTCAGTATGTGGCAGATGTTCATGCATCAATCATTTATGAGTGTAACAGTAACCAATCTTCATAGTGAGTACTTTACTTAGTACACTTTACTGCCAATCTTTTAGTTAAAGGACCATACAGACCATTTTGCATGTTTGAGCCTAATATATTCAATTTTGTACATGTAATGTTACTGACAATCATTTCCCAAAGCATACTACTGGAACAGTGAATTTAAAAAAATGTTTTTCCTACCTTTCAGACTGCCATTGGTTTCAGTTCATTCTGGTACGCTATTTAAATCAACTTGTTGACACTTGATACTTAGGATAGGTAATCCATCATTGCGAACAAGACATATATTCAGATTTTTTTCGAAGTTACGTAATTTTAGCATTTAAGTGCAATAAAAAGCGCGGAGTGAGTGAAAATGCTTCCGAGTGGTGCATTCAAGTGCTGTAGTGAAGAACTGACTTCGCGTTTTTTAACCTCCACATTAAAATTACATGACGTTGAAAATAAAAACCTGAATACACGTCTTGTTCGCAATGATGGATTACCTATCACAAGAACGTTTCAAGTAACATCAACAAATTGATTTTAATAGTGTACCAGAATGAACTGAAACCAATGGCAGTCTGAAAGGTAGGGAAAAATTTTTTAATTCAGCATTCCAGTAGTATGCTTTGGGAAATGATTGTCAGTAACGTTACGTATATGAAAATTGAATATTAGGGTCAAACATGCAAAATGGATGGTATGGTCTTTTAAGCAGAATTTTTAATGTAGGACTTCTACTTGTAATAGAGTATTTTTCATTGCGGTATCAGTAGTTTTACTTAAGTAAGGACTTTGAGTGCTTCTTCACTGCTGCTAATTAGTTAAATTCCAACTGCTTCTAACGTGCCTTGAGACTTGAACTTGAACTTGGTGCTTGAACTATTTCATAGTCTGAGTCCTGGTAAAAGACAGATATACAATCTCCTCTCTGTTCATTGTTGCACAGTAGTCTGGTTCTTTATTAAAAAAAAAAAATTAATTAATGATGACTGCCATAAAAATGACACTGCGTACAACCACTGCACAGCCTTCCCCAGAAATAAACAACGGACCACCGCTAATCGTTCCAGCGTCAGCCTTGTATAACGCCGTCTCACAGCCACCGCACGTGCTGAATGCCTCACAGGTCTTTGTTTTGGAAAATGTGAAACAGGTTGCCATGGAGCTCGTGTTTGATCTACTGTAATTAACCAAGACCATTGATTGCACAACACTTCTCACTGGCTCATCTCAGTCAGCAGGCAGTCTTAAATGGATGTCTTGTCAAACACCACGTTAACCACCATTTATGTGGAGGCTTCCCCACAAAGATTTGTCCTTACATGGCCTAACAGAGATGTAAGGAGCAGAGGACGCGGGAGGGGAGGAAAGGCAATAACGATCATTTGAGGATTTAGCAAAGCTGAGGTTTACAGTTTGAAATGGGTTTTAATTCTGAGCTCAAGAGAACTAATAGGTGTTAACTAATTGTGTGTATGTGTGTGTATAGAAGCAGTTTGGTTACACATGAGAAAACTCAATTTAATAAGAGTAAAACTAATAATGAGAGTAGACTTGATTGTTTCTTCTTGCTCATTTCTGAATTTGGAATTGGAAACCAGAATGACTTTTAGCTACATATAGAAGAAAATTCTCAGTAGTGTCCACAGTGTTTTATGATAACCCTAATTCCTCTGAAATCCAGTCAGTTTATAAGAAATTTCTGTTTGAGGAATTTCCACTACATGACTACATCTCTCTGCTAACTTTGTCCTCTATCCTTCAGTGGTCCTGTCACTGAGTCCTGATTCATGTCATGCAGCCTGAATTAAAGTCAATTAGACCGGCCTCCCACCCCAGGGGTGACAATCTGGGGCTGCCATGTCCCNTGAATTAAAGTCAATTAGACCGGCCTCCCACCCCAGGGGTGACAATCTGGGGCTGCCATGTCCCCTCAGGGCTGACCTTCACATGAGGAACTGAGCCAACACTCACATATGGCTAAGCCCTGGGGTGACAAACTGCCTACACTAGCCAAGGACAGGACTGTGTGAGGGTGGAAGGATGGACACGAGCGTGAGGGTGTAGCTTCTAATCTACAGAGAATATCCAGACATGGCAACTTTTAATCTGCCATTTTAAAGTTAAAATTCCTGCTTTGTTTGACAGCATAAAGTGAAATTAAAAGTGGCAGAGCATAAATGGTGAGTAAGTTCTCAGACAACAGGGTCATGCAAACTGCATAGCATGCTGTTATTACTTCATCTGATGCATGTGAAGCAGTGAGAGTGAATTTTCTGGACATACTGTGAACTTAAGAGTTCATAGTATGAGCCCTACAATGATCTCCTGGGGATTTCCACTGAAAGGAATTTTTGTTATTTCTAGACTTTGAACCTGCACACAGCATGCTGCAAAGTCCCGACTGCTACATTTATAGCAGGACCACAGTTAAAGTCAATATGTGGATTCTGCTATACGTAGGTCTGAAACGCCTCATGGTTTGGATCTTGAGATTCCCAGAGATTTTGCTTTTTCATCTCCTGTGTAGTAACCCAGCATGGATCAGGAAGAGAACATCCCCTGAAGTAGCAAATGAGATCTGCTCAATACATCTAAAGCGTGGGCATGAAATGTGGAACAGCAGACCACCCGTGATGTAAGGGGGTCCAGCTAATGTAGCTAATCTGGACCGCATTTTTACATCTTAATATTTCAGGATAAAGAATAATCTTATCGAGAGCTAAAATCAGCTTATGTGCCGACGGACATTTCCGTGATGTAAGACACAAACAAAAATTACATATATAACACCGTCGGTACGATACAGTTTCATAAGCTTTGGGGACCAGTAAGCTGTGGCTTCTCTGAACTTCTCTGAACTTCTCCGAAGAAACTAAAGTCCACTCCTGATGAACTTTAATATAAAACATGGAAATAGGTGTGTGAGGTGGCTCACTACAGTAAAAAGGTTTTTTTAATTTAAGGTTTGGTTAAATTGAACTGAAAGGAAAAACAATCCTGTAATGCAGCCAAGTGCTTCGACTGACTTTTCCAAACAGTGTTTACTGCAGTATGTGCTCTTGCATGCGTGTGTGTGTGTGTGTGTGTATGAACTTTTTAAGCAGTGATGGCTGAAGAGTTGTGCAATTGCGGTCCATTTGCCCAAAGCAAATAGCAACATTCTAAGAAAGAGGAAAAGGGGGGGGATTGAATTTTGTGAAGCTTTATGCTTGTGTGTTGCATTTGTGTGTGTGTGTGTGCATGTGTGTGTGTTTTTCCCTTTCTATTTTCCACCAGTGTCATTTGCTTTTAATCTGCAGGGCCTTGCACAATTTTCTGTTTCATTTGATGTTGAGCAACACATTGATAAAGGTCACAAACAGTTGTGGCACTCCTACAAAAACACCTCACTGAAATACACCAGAGCGCAGATATAAATCAGAACCAGAGCCTTTTTAACAGCATTTTAATCACAGTCTAAAAATGACAAACTACCGGTGTTTATCGGGATATTGTAAAAGGTCATCTGGTTTGCACGAGTGCATTGCTAAATAGGTGTTGGCTCAACTTGTAAGGACCTGCAAGTCTGCTATTGCATTCCTGCAAAGCTATAACCTCTGGAAGCCAGAGGTTTCCAGGTGAAAGCCTAAAGCTTTCGTCTGCTCACACATCTGACAGGCAAAAATGTAAAATGACATTTGAGAAAAATGTACACAATGTACAAAATACTGACCTGTGCATAATTATAGGCTGTGAAAGTATAAATGCATCCAAATCTGAAAAAAGTGATATCTGTTCTATTTCATATCAATTCAAATGCACTGAATAGACAAAAAAATGTCATAAACCTGGTTGAAATAAAGGTGAATTTGATTTAGTTTCAATTTAAGCTGTTGCAAAATTTGACTCAGCTGCAGAAAACAGGAAAGCAAAATGTCTATGTCGAAAGACAAATATGAGGAATGACGAAACAGATGTCAGTAACAAGCAGGAGGAGAGAGAGAGAGAGAGAGAGAGAGTGTGTGTGTGTGTGTGTGTGTGAATTATATCCTCTAGGCCTTCCTGGCAAATGTGCGTTTACTGACAGAGCCACAGCCAGAGGGATTTTACCAGAAGGTAAACAGGAGGTGGTGTATGTGCACGTGTGTGTGTCTGTGTGTGTGTGAAAGGCAACAACTTTGGCTGGATTTACACTACCACGCACATGCGACCTGATTCTGATCTTTTGCTCACACGTGACACATATCAGATATGCTTCCTGAAGATGTAACAGGTAAAAAGCCATATAGAATCAGATATTCCCAGATCCATTTTGGGCCACTTGCATATGTGGAAATAAATCGGATACTTATTGGATATCCGCCAATGCAACTGCTGTCTAAATACACAGATCAGAATTTCCTTGACATTCCGACTCCTACATAACCGACTCCTCCTTCCACCTTGTCCACATATGGATGAAGTAACCGATCGATACGATGACCACTCTCTGTAAACAGAAATGGAGGACATATGATATATATCAGACATACTGATGTGTGTTTATGTCAAACAGACATGTTATTGTGTGAGAACAGGCTATGTTACAGCAGCAACTCCATCCGCTTCTCCTCCATAATCAAGTGATGAAAATATGTATCCAGATAGGAGAGATAAACCCTCACACAACATATCAGATGTTTGTCCCTGTTGCTAACCCACTGATCACATTTTAAATAGTTCTCTCATCTTCATCCATTGAAGCATTTTGTTTACACGTCTCAGAAATGTGTGCATACGCAACAGCATCTGGGCTGCTTCAGGTCAAAGCTGTGTAAAAACAGGTATTGGATATGGGCCGCTTAAAAAAGAAAATGTAAATACGCTGAACAAAAAAATCAGATATAGGCAAAAGATTGGAATTGAGCATCAAGACTTGTAGAGTAAATCCAAAAGCCAAAGTGATGTCAGATCTGTTTTCTGTGTGTTCCACTGTGTCCTGTTATTACCTTCACCAGTGGGAATTCTATGTTTACTGACCACACAAACACCAGGCAGTGCCTGGTACCAAGACTGCTCACAGTCACTAAGCATACATATGTCAGCCTGTTAGTCAGTGCACTTCCCCATGCAGTCACATACGGATGTCTGCTCCTCCCATAATCAGGATATAAGCCTGTCATCTGTTCAGTGGATCTCTGCAGAATCTAACACTGCTGAAAAGTCTTCCTGTTTAACTGTTACGTGTCCTGATTACTGTCCTGTGGTTAAAAAACACAGATGCTTCAAGAAAGAGTAAGAACACCAATGAAAACTTGCAATGTAATAAACACGTATAATAGATTATGTTTCCTCTGTCAGATTTACACTGACACAAAATTATCTCTCATGTGAGGAAAAATACAATTGTTCGTTGATTATTTGTCTTTTATGTACTGAGGTGGAGCATGTGTAAGCACAGAAAGAGGTACTCCAAGTATCTAGTAGCAGTAGTTCAATGGATTTGTTGTTTTAGTCTTTAATATGTTTCATCAAAGCAGCTTCTTCAGTTCTGAAGCTTCCAGTTATATGTCATGAGACAGAACAGGATACTGAACACATCCTAGAAGACTGCGTACATTATAGACCTTAAGAAGTTATTTCAATGCCACTCCGTGCCAGCAAGTGGTGCAAGATGAGGTGGTGGTGATAGGGGCTTACAATCAACAAGATGAGTTTGCGATGGCTAGAGTTTATTTAGCAAAAAAAGAAGACAAAAAAGATGAAGAAGGAGATATGTTCCTTCTTTAAATCTGAGTTGGAAGGAAGATAATGAATTTTCTGTTTGTTCAGCAAATGCAGAATTTAGACGTCTGTCTTCAACAGCAGAAGACGTTATGAATGAAACAAAACAAAAGTCGAGCTGCAATCTGTGGCCATGTGATATTATGGAGATGTAGGAGATCTTAGATGGAGGAAAACATAAAAGACAAATTTTGGCTTGAGGACCCTGCTCAGAGAACACCCAAAGAACTGAACTGATGAGCCTTACAAGATGTCTTTTTGCCCTAAAAGTTCTATTAAGTATACTGAGGCCTTCAGTCAGTAGTGGGCAGCTGACCAACATTTATCTTCTGAGGGTCATTCACACCTTGGGTCAGGTGAGTCCATGGGTTCTCAGAGGACAAATATCAGCCACTGGCTCACAAAAGAAGCTACTTGGGTGAATAGCTTAAAGTCTTCAAGACTAAACAGCGAGTTCAGTTGCCTTGAATTACTACTGCTAGAAATCTAATGACCTGCTAAATTTATTCAGGCATATGTTTTATAACAACGCAATGAGGTAGTGTGTGTGTTGTGTGTTTATGATTGTATACACCATGCCCTTTTCTTAAACTTTGATAAATTGCCTTGCTTTGAAGCTATGCTAATTCTTTGCAAGCAGCTCATCTCAACTCAGGGTCACATGTTGCAATTAACCGTTTGATATACAATGCAAGATATTTCTCATATGTAACCCATTCCAACACAAAAAACCAAGGTCACATTTTAATTGGCTGTTGTGTATTTCTGATATGCTCATATTCCTGGTAATGATGGGTTTCCAAGCTGAGCAGAATTCCTAACCAGCCGTTTGTCACTTGAGTCATTTCAGCCTGTGAAATCCTTTGTCTGGCAGCCCCATACAAGGCCAAAGCCACAGACAGTGAGGCTTTTGAAATGCAGCAAATTTGAAATGTAAAAATGTTCCATTTTTGTTTGGTTAATGCCCCAGACCACACACACATATACACACACACACACACACAGTGTGGGGGAGCAGTGGAATTTTTCTTTTTAATAAGCATGTTTCAGGTTGAAACAGGCTGTTTTCCTTTCATTCATATTCATGTCAGCGTGACTGTGAAAACTGGCATGTGTGAATCATCATAGCACATTACAAGGCTGCACTGTATCGCTGTTACTTCAAAGTGAAAGTTGATTTTATTTATTCCCCCAACATGAAAATTACTGAGAGCCATATTCATTATCTAGCTGCATGGAGGATTTGTATGGAAAAATATTCCTTTCCCTTTGACTGAAGTCCAGAATTTTTCCAAATCAAAGACACATTTGCCTCATTGCTAAATGAACATCACTCCTTCCTAATACATACATGCATAAATACATCCATTTCTACCATAAAAGCATCTGCTATACAGAATATAGATATTTTTAAAATACACAGCACTGATAATGATGTATGAACATGTAATGAAAATAAATATGCTTTTTCTCTTCTTCTCATTCTTTCATCCAAAGACAAACACTTGCATGGTGATTCTTGGAGAAGACCACCTTCAGAATACACTAACAGCCTGAAATGAATAGTCTCTGCAGAGAAATATTAACATTGGAAAGTATGCTCATCCTTTGAATTACACAGTTCGCTTTCACTTCAGATATATTATCTTGACAGATGTGTCATTACAAAAACTTATCTCACAACTCAAGCCCATACTAGGCATGGAATGCCGTCCTGTTTCCAGTTGGGGAGATGCACAAAAGACACTGATGTTAAAGAGAAGTGGCAGCCACATTAAACAGTAGATTGCTTTAGCTTACTACAGAAGTGGCTCACTTGACCCCCCAAGGCCACGCTGGCATTGGAAATGTACCTTTAATAATTTTTTTCTTTCTCCTCTTCACAGTAAGTCCTGCTGTTTGTCACTTTCAACCATTAATTTTCCTGTATATAAAAGATTTTCACCGACGTCACAATGTTGCATGGCAATTTCTATATGCTGCCATTAGAGATCTTCACAGGTTACTTGGAACTGAGATCTGAACCCAGGATCCAAGCTGAGCCAGTTCCAAATTATATGAAGTCCAATCATACAGTATTGGGACAGATCTATTGCTATTTCCTCATTTCTTGGATCTGTGTGTCATAACAGATATAGATAGACTCTGTTAGATTTGATGAGTTGGCGAGTCATAATCACCAAGGAATCACCAAGGAAGAAAATGTACTTTCTGAAGTGAGACGAAGAAGATGAGCTAAAGTACAGAAAATTTCTATGTGCCTTGCAGATGATTGGTATGTATGAATTTCACTCATTACTTTATTCTTGGCTTTATTTTCTCCCTAAAGATGTAAAACTATGCCTTTAATTCTAAGGGAGATACAAAATATGTCTTTGATCTATGGCTGCTTACACTGTGTTCTGTATCCTCAAGGTTAGATTGTTTCATTACATCCCATCAGTCATTCAGTGATGTAAACATCCCTTGAGCATCACGTTTTGCCAAATGGCCTTTACAGGCTAAAGGAAGGAAGAGAGGAAATGGAGAATACATTCACAAGCAAGAGCAAAGATGGATGATAACCAGAGAAAGATGGAGAGAATAGGAGAGTGAGGAAGAACAGCAGAGACAGATGGAATGAAATGCTCCTGACTATAAGGGGATTTGTCATGTATCCTGCACTCCCAATGAGATGAGGATTTGTTTAGGCTGGACAGGATACGGGGGGGGNGGGGGGGGGGGGACATCTGGACAGATTCAGCTAAATTCAGATCTCTCTTCCCATGCTGTGTGGGGAGACAATGAGTCCTTTCCTCCAGGGAGAGTAGCTTCTACATCATCCCTCCGTCTCTGAAAAATATCTCACATCTACACCGAATACAATACTATAAGCAATACTGTAGTTTTTAAAATGCCAAAAGAGCAAGGACAATAATCTTACTCGTATCAAGCACCATATGTGATAGATTATTAGACTTGTTTCAAGTTAAATGGTCTTTATTTGTCTGAGGATGTTTTCAGACTTGTAATCTGTTTGTTCTGGTCCAAATCAGGGACTAAACTGTTACGATGTTGCATTTATTGGTTGGTTTGGTTCAGCTTAACACAGAAAAAAATCCAATCAAACCAAAATATAGCAGCAAAAGTCATGTGAGAACAGTCGCTCTGCTCATTGGTCAGAAATGTCTTGGGGGGGGGAGAAAGACAATCAAAACAGGAAAAGTTTACTATGCCAGGATAACAAAATAACATGGAAGGAAGACAGAATTGGAATACATGATTAGAATCGAAGACCATGCCCTCTAGGTGGTCTCAGTCATGTTTTGGGTCAAAGTTCACATAAGCCACATGGAACTGAATTTAAGGGGGAAACGCTCCAGAGTCACTGACAGACTCAGCTTAAATGGCAAATAATTTTGTTCCAAACACATTTAACTTGAATTTCTAAAATGTTTATTACTCATATGAAGCTAAATAGGCTTAATGTTTTTGTTTTGTTTTTTTAATTGACTACATTTAAGGTCGCATAATGTTTTGTAATGCCTGAATTTACATGCTGGTTTCCTTTTTTGTCCTTTTTTACTTGATACAAGAAACTTTCACTGGATTATGTAATATCTTACTTGTTTTCCAGTAGGGAAATTTTTACAGAGTAACACATTAACTATGAGTATTAACCACGAGCAACCGAATGTTTCTGGAAGGATTTCATGATATAAATTTAATTTAAGATTGAGTTAAATCGCACAAGACTGGTCATGTAAAAAGCTTGTAAAACTTGGGAAAATAAGAGGGTTGGAGGCATTGTGCTGTTTGATGTGTTAGCTAAGCAAAAGCTACAGCGGTGAGACGAGCGATCACGGTGGTCTGGTTTTACTATCACGCTCAGTCGTGAGCAGGTGAGAAAGTGTTACATTTCTTCTCATGTACTAAGCACCTGGAAATTACTCTTTCTCTCTTTATCTATATAACTTTATCTATTTATGTGTGTGTGTGTATTTCTCTCCTCCGGCTGTTTCCAGTTACCTTTCTACCGGTGAAAAATATTTACTCGTGAAAATTAAGAGGATAACTTTCCATCTTTAACACTGTTCCAGGAGACATCTGGCTTATATTAGGGGAGCTGTGGTGTGTTTTTGTGTATCTGCGCATGTGTCTGGGTTGGTGGATGGGGATGTGGGTAGGCTGTGTGTGTGTGTGTGTGTGTGTGTGCACGTGTGTAATCATAAGAGGGGTGTATTGTTTAACTGTCTGTGCTCTTACACAGGGGAAGTCGACTGCGGTGGATTCCTCGTACAAGCCACAAAATATCCCACAAAGTAGCACACACACACACACACACACAATGGGCCTACCCATTTGAAGAGTTGCTTGTAATACTTCCTTTTTTGTTATGATTGTGAGCGCACGCACACACACACACACACACACACACACACACACACAGACAGAGAGAGAGAGAGGGAGGATATACCAGGGGAAATCTTCTCATTCATACACATAGTTTGAGTACCACTACCCTCTGAGTTCAATATGATGTGTACAGTATGGAGTCATCCTCTTACTTCCACAGGGGAATGGCACTGATCCTTCCTTTGTGTCCTCAGTGAGCCTCTTGCATACTAAACCAAACCTTTGGACCATGAGCCAGATCACAGTATAAACCACAAAGTTGAGTAAGACATAGTGCTGACAACTTTCAAATAAACAGCGAGTCCTGTGTGCTATTAATGATCTGATCATGTTGTCAGAGGCTTAAGATCATGTGTTTATATTCTGCTGTGTTACACAGATGTGAGTTTTTCATTTTGTAAATATCAAAAAAAAAAAAAAAANAAAAAAAAAAAAAAAACATTGAATTATGTACAATAGATTTGTGTGTCAAAATAAGATAAAAGTGATTTTAGAAATTTGAGTTCATTCCCTGCTGATGGAGCTGCACCACAGATTGAGTGGGGAAAGATTATAAGGAGACAAAGAGAGCAACTTTCTTCTTCAGTGGTCTGTTAATTTTCTGGCAATTTAACACACTTCAGTCTCATGTTTGAATAGGACCCCGAGTCATTTTTATGTAAAAGTAGGACAGGCAATTCTAATATGTAGGATCTAGGAACATTTCCATAATATTTCCTTCATGGCAGAAGCGTGAATAAATGCAATCACATTACCAGCAAAAGTGCGCACAAGATTACGACACCTAACATTAGACGTTTTTGTGTATAGCGTGCGGCCCAATCACAAAAGCTAGGAAGTGACGCTTTGAATTCTACACCAAGATCATAGAGATCATTTTGGACCAGCAGATTTTCACTGAACACATATTTTTAGAAACGATTAAATAGCCAGAAACTGCACCACGAGAGACAACGTTGTGTTCAACAATATGATTAGCATCATAAACAATCTCTCGCCTCGTGTTGTACGTAACTTCCTGCATGACCCAGTCTGGCACAGAAAGATATGCAATTTGCACCGTAAAGGTTCTGTTTGAACAGAACCTTTATGTCTTTATTGTCATAAAGGAGACCTATATTTGAATGGCAAAAAAAAACAAAAAAATCGCCACTTTAATGGATACATGATGCCAGCAATTTAACAGAGTTCATGTCTAAAAGGGGCTTTATAGATCCATAATTCCTAACAGCCACAAGCTAGCAATAGCATCCCTAAACAGGGAATCTTCCCTTGTATGTCCAAAGGAAAATACTACATAATTAGGGATCTATTTAGAAACATGTGTAATGCTTTAATATGTAAGATCCACTTCTGCTCTCCTTTGCTGCAGCACCAGTGTGCTAACTGAGTGAAAACCATTTTAGGTACCATCTCTTTAAGCCTCGCTCTAAAAAGCCTGTTCTGTTATGATTGGCCATGGACAAAGACATGACGGATGCTGGCCAAACACTTACCCATTAGCCTTGTAATTCTTCAGTGTGTCTAATTGTGTGTGTGTGTGTGTGTGTGTGGCAATCTTTAAAACATACTCACTAATATATTATACTATTACAATGAAGGAAAGTAACAAATAGCACAAACTGTCCCCTTTAAATTATAATTTTCTTGTATACAACACGGGTAGAATATTGAAAAATAAGCATGTGTTATGTTGATTTCCTTTCAGTTTTATCACATTGCGTTTTTTGCAGCCACAAATGCTGGAAAGTGGCCACCTGGTGTTATGGTTTGGATTCACAAAAACTACAAATTATTTAATTTAAAAAATATCTGACAACATGTTGGTCAGCACACACCCACTCACTGTCTGCAGCTCCAGATGTTCAGCGTTGATAATACTGTAGTATTACTACAAACACCATCTCCACTCAGTCTTTGCACAGCCAAATTAGCCTTATTAGCCAAATTAGCACTGGTTCCTCTTCCACATTTGATTGCATCACAGACTGGAAACTTGCTTTGTGGGTTGGAGATAACGCTGGTCATGCTCACAAGTATTAACTGGACTTTCCTGACATACATATAAATTCTTATCGAGTAATAACCTTTTTTTGGCAGAATGATGCAGTGAGGTGAAAAAAAAAACTCCTAAAAGAGAAGCGTTCCCTCCTCCTGAATACTTCACTTCTTTTCCAGGCAAGCCTCCATGCAGGTTTAGTGCTTCTCTCAGATACACAGCCAGGCGCTGGTAAAGAATAATAACATGCCAAAGAAGCTCCGAACAGCACAGACCACAGAAAATGGAACATGCCTAAGGGTGGAAAAACACTTCAAGATTTCTTGCAGTGCTCTTGAATTTATTAAGCGCAGTCTCCGGCCTACTTCTCAAGATCAGGGGATAACAAGTGAAAAACATGAGTTGGGTTTTCATGATGGCCTTGCAGAGTAGCTTAAAGAGCAACTTAACACCAAATCCACTTTTTTGAGTTATTAAGTTATATGCGAAACCACTTAATAATGCTGTCACTTTGTTCTGGCGCCAATCTGGAGTCTTCATTATAACAAAGGCTGTGCTTTTCCTTTTTCACGATGTAGCAGCCCTCCAGATGTCAAAACGAGGCAAGACAATCCGTGACGTTACCGTGTAATCTACGCCGCTAGTGTACACATCTATGTCACTGTCACTTAGGCCACGCCTCTCTACCAAGGCATATAAAAATAGATTTTCAACAAGAGACTGAGAGGTCTTATACTTCAAAGCAGTGACCTTTTGCTGCAAATGTGTGGTTACCATCAGCATTGCAGTCACTAACACTGCTTTCCATCACGATGAAAACTGAGCAGCTATAGACTGAGAAACGATCTGTCAGTGCATCCATCGCAGGGTGTGGTATGTCAGCGGTCATGAACAAACTAGATTATGAGATTATGTGATATGCAGCAAGTCGTATATTTGACAAATGATGGGATACTACAATTTCATCCATGTATCTTGTTCACCTTTTCACCTTAATTGGAGTGCATACAAAAGCTTTTGACAGTTAAGGCTCAACAAAACTAATAATGGAATGGAATGGAATAATAATAATCACATGTTAACCTTACAATAACATCACAGGCATCATAGGAATGACTTTTGTTATCAGCATTGAAAAATGTTGATTTACCTGCTATAACGTTTTGCACAAGATGTTTGTTTGAGCTGCAGCCATCGACTGAAGTCCACACACTCAGAGGTATGTTTTCCTGGAAAGCCTTAAAACCATTTTGTTTTTATTCAAAACAAATTGAAAGCTGATTCTCACCCTTCAGGTTTGCACTTTTTCTGTGGATTCTGGCTGTGTTCATTGTCTGTTAAAGGACCATACAGCCATTTTGCACGTTTGAGCCTAATATATTTAATTTTCATACACGAAACGTTACTGACAATTATTTCCCAAAGCATACTACTGGAACGGTGAATTAAACTTTTTTTTCCCTTACCTTCCAGACCGCCATAGGTTTCAGTTCATTCTGGTACCCTATTAAAATCAACTTGTAGATACTTGAAACGTTCTTGGGATAGGTAACCCATCACTGCGGACAAGACTGTATTCAGGTTTGTTTGTTTTTTTAAGTTACATAATTTTAGCATTTAAGCTAAATAAAAAGCGCAGAGTGAATGTATGTCTCCACCGGGGAATATAGTCCCAAAAGAAGCCCTGCATTTATTGAAAAATTCAAATGACAATGACTTCATAAGGCTGCCTAACTATTAGCAGGCGAAACATAAATTTTTAAGGTGGGTGTATTGCTTGAATATTTGATTTTGAAAGATTAAGAGATTTTGCAAAATTTCAGGAAAGCTGAAATACGGTTTTATCCTTTGGGAAATGGTTGTCAGTAACGTTACATATGAAAATTTAATATATTAGGCTCAAACATGCAAAATGGTATGGTCCCGGTATTGTCCTTTAAAGCAGCTTTCCCTAAGCCTTCACGAGCCTCTTGTTCCATTTCAGATATCACTTCTCGAGCTGGATTCAAGGACACCGGATCAACCTAACCCCCTCAGAAGTTACCCTGAGGAAAAATGACACAAGACTAAACACTGAGGAGAAAATCAACACCAAACACTGAGTCACAGCCTGGTAACTTGCCTAACACCTAAGCCCTGTCTCAACACTGTAGCACAAACAATCATGGCTCCTCTTCAACTCACTGAGCCATGAATAGAAAATCTTTGTCCTCGTTTGTGCAATGGCTGTGTCACGACTACACTCACTGAATGTCCCTGATGACCCGTTTTTGTTGCATGTTGAATGGGCAATAATGACCTCATGTACAAACAGCAAGCATGAGATATGAACACACACTGGCATACATCATATATTTGTTTCTTCCTGGAAAACACCTTCAAGCATGAAATCAGACAACACACAATAAAGCACAGACACGATTACACATGCATGCATAAGCCTACATACACAAACAAAGAGAACTGTATACACCTGCAAAACAAAAAATATAGACATACAGTCTCACAAAAAACATACACAGGAAGGAAACACACACACACACATCCACACACCCCAGAGGTGTTTAAGCGGCTGAGCATGACCGATCACGCTGCCTTCCCATTATTACGTCGTGTTACGATTAATAATGCATGTTTCCTGACACCTTAATTACCTCCGCCCACACCGTAATACACACACACACACACACATACAAGCCTTCAGTCAGCACCAAGTCTATCACATCAACATACTCACTCTCCTGTTGAGGGTTCACATGCAGCACCCACAACACCGCATGAGATACTTTAAATACTGTCTGTCCCTGGACAAACACTACAGGGCACACTGCTCACTGTTCTGTCACACACCCGCACGGATCCTATACAGCATCAAGTGTTGAAGTAAAATGTCACAGCTTCGACATGATGCAATAATGGACTGTATAAGGAACATGAATGCACCATCAATTTTGGTGTTTGTGGACTAGATTGTTTCACTTACTAAGAAGACTCTGGTTCAGTTTGGCCTTCAGGTTCCACAGAAGTGGGTCCTCCACCCGCATCTCAAAAATCCTGCTGCCTAACAGATGCTAAAAAAGTATTGACAAAGAGATGTCAATCAAGCATAAGCTGTAGACACCCACACAGCCCTAAGAAGAGGTCTAATCAGCCAAATTGTATTCTATTCAGCAAATAATGAATGCAGGAATATAAACTGAAGATTGTGGGAGAATTCTGACAGGTGGCTTGGCTCTCAAATGAGATATATATACTGATGAGATATATAATGATTTTATGAGCTTTCTTCATTCCATAGTACAAAAAAATCAATTAGCAAACATTTGCTTAAGAAACCACCTGCAGCAAATTTAAGGATACGTCACTATTCGACAGAGTGATTGGTCCATGTTATCTCATGTTTACTGATTGTATTTCTGAGTAATGTGCAGAGAAACCACAAGTTATAAAGTATTTTCAAACCATTCAACAGAGATCAGAAACAGATGTGTTGTAACATGTCAGGCTTGTGTGTTCCAGATCAACAGTACCAAACTAGATACATCACATGTGAAAAGGAAAATTAACTTCCTTCTTTAGATTTAGTATCCCCCACCATCTTCCTCTTAATTAGGCAGCTATACCATTATGATTCATCAGGCACAAAGAACTGAAAGCTCTAAGTGCCTGTTTCAATAACATCTTCTGTATTCCTATATGATGACATTCTGCTATTGAACCAACATTGATTCAACACCCTTCAGAACTGATGAAATGCTAAGAAATGCATAGCCTAATTTTCAGCTGCCACCAAGTCTTAATAGAGCCACGCTCGGCTTTCATCTTTCTCCTGTGAGTTGTAGTGCAATCACATCATTAAAGCCACGTTAGGTAATTTGTGAAGAGTGACAGGTTGTTGTTGCTGCTGAACACTAAAGTGTGTGTGTGTACATGCCAACACTTTGTCTTTTCCTCCTCGCTCTTCATTTTCCCGCTGGCCTAGCCCTCGTTCAGTCAGTGTATTCCACTGCACGGGAAATAATTGGCCATCCCTTTCATCACAGGATTATGAGAATAAATCTCCTTTTNATTCCACTGCACGGGAAATAATTGGCCATCCCTTTCATCACAGGATTATGAGAATAAATCTCCTTTTAGCACTAACAGTCATTGAAATCCTGTTACATGGGGGTATTATCCTGCAATTAATTGCTTTTTCCAAACGCTAAGCTCTTCTCTCCCTCTCGTGTTTGTACACTTTGATAGATTCAGCATTTAGTTGACTCACTGTGGAAAGATGCTGGGGGTTGTGGGAATTGTAAAGAGGGGATTGGTAGCAAATAACAGTTTGCAGCTACCTCCCCCTCCCCCCTCCAAAAGAAAAAAGCTAGAAGTGTCATTAACGTTATGCTTTTGGCTGCAGGATGTACTCTGCACCTTCAGCTATTGAAAGGAAGTGTGACTGTGGGTCTGCTCATTTCTACATGTAATTTAGCACAGGCATGTTAAAAGCAGAACCCCTTTGAACAGCAGCTATAGTCTATCTTTCATCAGGCAGCGCAGCACAGATTAGTGCTGGATGACACTTTCATGTGCCGTCCTCTGAGGCACTTGTTTTTAAAAGAGCATTTTTACTGCTACCAAAATATAAATCAAAGCAAATGACACAGAAACCATTTTTTTCTACTGTGGATTTTCAACACTGACAGGAGATTGAACAACTAAAAAACAAACAAAAACAAAAACAAAAAAAAGAAAGAAAAATGATTTGTTCATCTTTTTTTTACTTCACTTGTTTCTCCATCGAATCTGACTAATGATTTCAATTCTATGTACCTACTGTCTAAAAAAAGGTGCCCATCACTTCTTGCTTCCTTTTTTCATACGGTGTTTTCTCATTCCTCTGAGGGTGACATCACTGACTCGGCCCCGGCTGAGCGGAGACATCTTGTGTAACCCCAGTGATGGGCTGGTGACATTGTGGCGATGACGTGTGTGCATGTTTTGTGACCACAGCACACAGACACACGCATACATACACAATTTCCATCCACTTCCCATTAGCGACAGGAAACCCCTTGAGTCATATCGGAGCGGACGGCTGATTGTAAGACAAAGAATTTCAGTGAAATCATGTGCTGGAGAGTGACAGCGAGACGGAGTTATGAAATAATGTTCTTGGGACATGAAGGGAAGTGAAACTATCCTTTCAGTGAAACTGTGCTGCTGAAGGTTTGAGGGGTTACCTGGTATATGAGTGACCTTTTCAGTGAAATGGTGTTCCAGAATACAGTAGCTGTTAAACCTTTAATTAAATCCTGTGCTTGGGGTATGAAAAGAGGGCAGGTTACACACATGGTCAGTGTAATTACATTAACAGGGGTTTCACTGTTAAAATGGTGTTAAAGAATAACTGGAGGCTATATTAAAGTTGACCTTTACAATGTACAGTCATTATGGTCTCTGGGTACGAGGGGGTCAGTAAAATTTCTCATTTCAGTGCAAGCTTTAATTTCTAGTAGAAGGAAATCCATAAAAACTTGTTCCGCAGTAGTTTTGTTGTTTATGTTAGTGCTAACTGATATGTCAGTGAGCTAATATTATGATGACATTTGCTTATCACGCATATACATGCAATATATTTTTATTAATATAGTTGTATTTGTGATTTTATTAATAAGTATTTGTATTTATAATTAATATATAATAATTAATTTTCCAGTAGTTTGACTGTACTGAACTGTATAAATAACATATACAAATACATGTTTCTTACAACTCTTTATTTACCAAATTCTCAAAAAAATTTATGTTTATGTTTATATATTTATACAAATTATGAATATCAGCCAATATATTATTATTTTTTTTCCAACTGTGAATGTTATAACAATATCCACCTATAAAAAAAAGTGGCAGTGAGGAAAAATGCAACCAAGTAACCATGGAACATGAATGAAAACTTTATGCCCGTATTACAACACAATTATAAAGGTATTACTAGAACCAATTAGCATTTAGAAATGATTAATTAAGGATAAACTAAACGACTTTATCTTTAGGACTCTAAGAGTAAAGGCTGCTGAAAAGTGGCTTTGCAGTTTTTGCATCTATATATTTACATCAATTTAAGGCCATCAATCAGTAAATAGAAGTATCAATTTGTAATATGAAGTTTTTTGGGTAATTCCAAACTTTATAAATTTCAGATTAAATGTGTTTTGTTGAGATTAAATTAAGATTGCAGATTGGAGTCATCTGATTCTACGAATCAGCTACAAATTTAGATGTTCAGTTCATCTGAATGGTATTGACATAAGATAATTTACAGGGAAATTTTATTTTCAGCTTTAGTTTCACAGCATCTCTGGGGAAGTTTTTGTGCTGAGTCGAGCAGTAAATTCTGAGCAAAGCATTTTTGGAAAACTCTCAGTATGTATCAAATTTACCTTGGATTTCATTTGGAATAGTGTGTATACTATCAGTGCTGTCAAGAATTGACTTAACAACTGACTCAACAGATCAAAAAACCAGCAATGAACAGATTGGGATAACTAGCAAAGGAAGGCAGGAATTTATGGCAGACTATCGTCTGGAGTCTGTCCACATGAAACAATCCTCTTCTCTGCTCCTGCTTTGATTAATTATTCCTGAGGTCAGGCTGTGTTGTGAAAATATAGTGCATATTCAATGGAGGTGGTTTTGGTGGGTATGACTAATCTTGGATGAGACCTCCACACTTGAGTTCATACAGTTCACAGCATCTAGCAGCTTAGAAGTTAGACTGTAGTTCTGTGAAGCACTGCAGAGCTTCCCTTTTCTCTAAGGGCAGCATTTCAGCATTTCCACCTTCAAAAGAATAAAATCTGCTGTCAGAGAACACAATGCAAATGGCTGACAACCAGACATATGGGAATCACAAGCATTGTGTTACAGTTATAGTGCATTGTATCTTCTACTTTACAAAATTTAATAAAGAATAAGTGGCAACAGTCGAGAATGATAAACTGGCTAAACTGGCTACTTATGCAAAGAGTGTCATTATTTTATTCTGTCCTTGTGGTGATGCTCAAGAATGGGGTCAAAGTTCAGTTGTAATTAGCAAGGACACACACACAAAACATGTGTCTGTGTCATTTCTGGGGCTGTTCTTAAAGCCTTTCAGCGCTAGATCAAGTCAAGTCTATTAGAGCAAGGGTCACATTGACCCAAGCATCCTTTAGGGCAAACTGCATGTCAAGTTTCATATCTTCGTATGGAGTTCTTTCAGGTCTCTGAATGCTGGGAATACTGTTTTATCAATGTTTTTACACAATAGAGACCTTCTAAGCTTCATTTTGTGCTGCAAAACAGACGTTTTGGTACAAAAGGTACAAAACCATCGGAAGTGGCTGATAATAGCAAAAGCTATAGCTGTGAGGTGTTATATCCCAAATATCCATTATTCACACCCATTTGTTGGTTCTCCAGTGGTACATTTCGAAGTTTCATTGTTGTTATTAAGTAAATTACTGCTCTGTTTTTGTGTAGGTCACAACAAATTAAATATTCACTTTCAATTGAAGTCTCAAGTAAGTCAAGTCTAATTGTAAGTGAGCCCAAGTCATACTGCAAAATCTGAATTTTGTGCAAGTCTGACTTGAGTTCAGTTTCAGGTCGATTTGCTGCTTCGTTCATGTGCTGTGTCTGTGTGGGTGTGTTTGCATTGTGACAATGCAGCTCTATTGAAAAATAATTCACAATGGTAGTTGGCAGTCAGCCAGATCAGACTGAACTATTCTCAGAGCAGATCGATTCCCAGCCTCTCTTTACTGGTGGTGGTGAGTGACTCAGCTAATTATAACAAAGGAGCGTATGCCCTGAATACTGTTTTCTCTCTCTCGGTTCACCAGCAAGGATGCAGCCGCACACCTACACACGGACAAACCATGCACTGTATTCATACAAGCAAAAACACACCCACATACACCACAAGCTACACAGTGGCTGACCAACTATATCATGCTACAATCAACAGCAATATAAACAATCCTGCACAAGTGCAAAACATTAATCACACAGCCTACACATGGATTATACTGTGACCTTGTGTAATGATTCCAGCATAAACTCTCAATTACAGAGACAGATTTATCCAATAGAGAGACACACACATGCAAACACTTTTTGTTAATCATAGTCAACACAAGTCAATTTTTCCAGTATACACCTCAACTCTCTCTCTCTCTCTCTCTCTCTCTCTCTCTCTCTCTCTCTCTCACACACACAGCCTACATCAAAACTTTGACTCATTGATACACCAAGTCCAGACTTTTGTTAAATAACAATGAACCTTGTCGCTGCCTCCCATTCCCACACTAACTGTTCATCCTGCTTTTCGATCTTCTTAAAAAGAGAGAGACCGCAGTGAGACAGGAAACCTGTTCGGTGCCTGCTCAATGGCATGACAAACACATATGTACACTTACACACACACATCAATGAAATGGTGACTCACCTTATTCGTAGGAAGACCACTGCATAAAAAAAAAAAAATGCAAGGCCTAAAAATAACATCCATCATTCCTATGGAATCTGCAGCTCATCCTTGTTTGGACAGGACACAGACAGGTTCACGTGACCTTTTTCAGTCAAGCTGTGCCGAGCTGGACTGACCTGGTTAAGTGTGTGTCCTGCTGTGGAAGGAATTGTGTTGGAAAGTATGAAGTGAAATGAAATGATTTGGAACAGCATGCTTCTGTTTGGCAGGAGAAGATGTGCCAAAGTGGGGTGATAGTCAACTGTGTGGATGTGCGCGCACACACACACACACACACACACACACAGGCCAGCTGGTCCTCTCTGCTTTGGTGAGCATTCAGTAAGCCTGACGCTCCACTGCTGCCACTATGCTTGTTCGACATAAAGTAGTAGAAAGAGGACTCTTGCGCAACAAACACATGGCCACACGTGTGCACATACCCCAACAAACACAGACATACACGCACATCTGTGCTGTCACTAACACAACTCTTCCCAACAGGCACCATCACAGTACTTAGGCAGGAATGTTTTTCAAAATGACTTTATCATTGTACTTCTCCAAACAGTTCTTCTATTGAAATCGGTGCCTAGTCTGTTGATTTGAATGTTATTTCAAGTATACTGCATAACTGCAGAGATTCCACACTAATGTCACATGATTTGCTCTTTTTTGTGGTATCTTGATACACAAGGAGTTAGCTTGGAATACAGTATCTCTGGGACCTCAGCTGCTGTGATCTTGTTTACAGAACGGTGCTGGCATATTTTATGTGAATGCTTATAGCCTAGCACCACTAAGGGTTTATGGGGGTGAGTCATATCCACATAACAAACAGGCCCAGCATGGGAAAATATCATGGTGATGTTAAAGCTGGAGTTAAACTTGTACGCCAGAGCCTTGTTGACTAGGTCACACCTCAGGACTAAGATTTAGAGAGCAAACTTTTCTTTTTTTGGGTCTAGGTCTCAGGGCTGAACATTTAGACAACACAGACTCAGACAGAGAGTCTTAAAGATTAATTATTATCTAAAACATGTATGGTTAATGAGCGCTATGATAAGCAGATGAGCTCATTATTCCTCTCACATGTTCAGGTTTCTCAGTGTCAGCAAAGTCTCACAGCCCAGAGCATGAATTTTACTTTCAGGGAAGAAAAAAAATAGCACAAATGCTTGAAGCATATGCTGGTGCAGTTTGCTGTGAAAGGTAATCCAGCAGGCTGTTTCGTCAGAGCCGAGCTGG
This sequence comes from Lucifuga dentata, assembly GCA_014773175.1. Classification (NCBI taxonomy): domain Eukaryota; kingdom Metazoa; phylum Chordata; class Actinopteri; order Ophidiiformes; family Bythitidae; genus Lucifuga; species Lucifuga dentata. The sequence continues at coordinate 367,498 of VXCM01000088.1, read as the reverse complement.
AGTCGGTGGTGTTGCTGGATTGCTCAATGGTTGTGTCACCAGGAGGCTGGACTGGTCGGGCGGAGTGTCTGAGCTCAGGACTCAACATCACCGGAGCTCACTCTCTCTCTCTCTCTCTGCGAGGCAGTCTCTCTCTCTCTCTCTCTCTTTCTCTCCCCTTCTCTCTGTTTCTGTCTTTCTCTTTCTCTCTCCTCGGGATCGGGATTTCCTCGCCAAAAACTACTGGAGCTCACAGCCACGGGCATTCACTCGCCATAAAGGACGTGGGCTGGATTATTAACCAAAAAAAAAAAAAAAAAAANAAAAAAAAAAAAAAAAAAAACGTCAGAGAAATATTCATCACTGAATGCACTGAAGTTTTCAGGAGTCGTGCAACAAGACATGGGAAACACCGTTTGCGGTTTATTTTAACCATCCGAGGACGTTCGAACGCCAAGTCAGCCTCTCGCTCTTGATTTCACGGTAAATCTGTGTCAGTTCTGTCGGGATGAACTTGCAGTGGAGCAGCCCGGTACCCTGCATCCGCGCCGGGAGAGTCGGGCACAAGCGGCTGGACTCGGACGATCAGCCGCGGGCCAAATGCGCCAGACTGAGCGCTGAGGCTGGAGACAACACGCAGGGACTCCTCGCTACCTCGCCTGGGTCCCCGGTGAGCCCCGTGTCAAACCGTGTCCCGGGGATCCACCAGGGACCATCCAGGATAGGACCGTTTTTTCTTGTACCTCTGGCGGACCGGGACAGCATGCACAGCGCGATGAACACCGATACGGGCGATGAGCTAGTGTGCAAGGTATGCGCAACCCCCTATTGTGCAATTTTTTTGAATGAATTATGTTTCAAGACATCGCGTTGCTCAGTAGCCTGTCTGACATGTCATCGGTATCTAGCCCAGTTTTTCACGAAATGTCATCCTCGCGCAAAATGTCTCACACAGGGTTTAATAATATATGACATGTACAAACTCAGGCCAAATGTACCTATGCAGGTCTGCCTATCTTTGGCACCGTGGAATCACACCCTGTCTGTCACCCCGGCTCATTTACATACACGTCACCGCAGTATGCCACGACAGAGAAAAATGCAAACATGAGAGAGGCAGCTGAAGCTTATCATGATGAGGATCTGCTCTGATAACGCCTGTGACCTCAAATGTTCCAAAAGGCTTCATTTATTTTGCAGGCTTTAGTCTTTGTGGATTCATAAACTTAATCATTTCAGGCTTTGGTAATTCGTTTGATATGCTCTTTCAAAAGCAATAGCACAGCAATGTACTGAGCTGGAATCAAAGCATATTTTTACTCACATGGTTGTCTCCTCAGATGATCATTAAGAACATGTTTATCAACCCACCTATCCCTCTCTTCTCCTTTTCTCCCATCTCTCTCCCAGGTCTTTGACATGGGGATTTACCAGGAAAAGATCAGAGCCTACGGTGTTCTACCTGCTCACAAGAATGTGGCCGGCATCAGGGAGATCATCCTTGGCGAACGCAAGGCCTACGTGTTCCTGGACAAGGACTTTGGGGACATGCATACCTTGGTGAAGAGCTGTCGCAGGCTAGATGAGGAGCAGGCCTCCAGGCTCTTCCGTCAGGTGGTGCTGGCTGTGGCACACTGCCACCAGGCAGGCGTCGTGCTGGGTGACCTCAAACTCCGCAAGTTCGTCTTTGCTGATGAGAAAAGGTGAGACGAAAAGGACAGGGGCATCACTTATATTACACTTATTCTCAGTCACATATCAGTTATAATGTCTCAGACCAATGCTTGAAGTATCAGATCACTTTATTTGGATATACTGGTACATAAAAATAGAGAATATGCACCGTAGTAGCCCCAAAGGAATTCTTGATGGCATTGTTTCTGGTGTGTCATTCCAGACTCCCAAGACAACATGCAAAATGCTTGAGTGGTTTCCAGCAGCTCTGCAATGTGATGAACCAAACTTTCACCCTGCATCTTGGTCTTTGTATCATACAAGAGGTCAAAGCGGTGTTGACTCTACACAGATTCAAATATGATACAAAAACCAGGAAAGAGGGGTTGGCATGCCAGCCCTGGAAGCTGTTCACAAAAGAAATTTGCTTAATAGGAACTTACAATGGCTGTTTTTTTTTTGTTTTTTTTTTTGGGACTCTGAAATGGCTTTTCAGACACAATGCCATCTAGAGTTACTTTGTGGCGAGCAACAGAGTGTGATGAGACAGAGCAAACATGCTAGCAGCTGATACACACAGGCCATGTGTGCAGATATCAATGTGGACACAGATAGAGGAAGTTCTGTACTTGTGGAGGCACACTGCATGGGCTCCACAGATTTTAGGCCTATCTTTCTCACACTCAGTGTGTCTCTTTATGTGTGTATTTTGTGTTTGTTTAAATGTATGTGCAAGCCTTTGTATGTGTATGCATGCATGTGTGAATGTGGTGGGTGGTAGCTTGGCAGAGCTGCTAGACGAGGCTGGTGAATGAGGCATTCATCTTCTTCTGCAGTCTATATCTTAGAATATATTTATTACTCATTATGTATTAATAAATTACAGCATAGCTATGCTGCAGAACAGCAAGTAATCATTCAAATACACTTTCATGCATGAAGGAGTAATTCAGGGCTCTATTCTCTGAACTCGCACCCACACACACCTACAAACATGCATGCCTTAATGTTTGGATCTCTGGTTACTCTTTCAGCTCGGTCAGACACACAGAACCCCTGCTTGCAAAACTATTTGTCACCTCTTTGCCCCTGCGTCAGTCTCTTTCCTGTAAGCACCCGTTGATCCCATTACTCCCCCCTCAGCTTTCCAAAGGCCTTTTTCATGAAGAATTTCAACAGTAACATTCTCCAGCTATGACCTCTGGGTTTGCAGGGTCACAGTGGATGAATGAGTGCAGGCAGCCAGTGAAAGAAGTTGGAGTTGGTTGTGTTCCTCTGATAGCTATATGAGCTGCAGAGCGATGAGTCAGAGTATATGTGGAGAGGAGAAGGGGAGGGGGGCTGCATGTGCAGCTCAGTTTCGTGCTCTCTGTGTGTCTTTGTGTTCATCCATGCATGTATGTGTGCAGATTACACATTCAGAACCAAAATGCAGTTTTGTCATGTTGACTTCAAGTCAATATTTATTAGCTGGGAGTTGACAACATTAATGCTGGCAGAGTGATTTTCAAGACCCACTTGACCCTTGTGTGGTTGGATGATCTGTTTTTAGTTGTTGATCTTTTGGTTGGCTGCTTGATATCATGGAATTTGGCTGTATTCATTTCAAGAAAATCAGTATTGTGCACCTGCTGATTGCTATTTCTATCAGTCGTAGACGTTCGACTTGTCTGACATCAACATAAGCCTCTATGAACTGCTGTGATTTCACATTACGTCATTTATTCCATCATACATTCTTCCAAATGCACAATCAGCCATCTTTCATACTCCAACAATCCAGCCATGATGCAATGTGCTGGCTAACAATGCAGCACTGGAGCCAGAGACAGCAAGAGTCACAACAATATGATAAATGCTATCTCCCTTCACAGACACGGTGCAGTTGGAAAGCCAGTTTAGGGAAGGTGACTAGCACTGTGAAACATGCAGCTTCACTGCTTGGCCAGCCTTCCCGTGCGTCACTGATGTGGCAACAGCCATTTGAGGGTAATTATGGGATGGCTGGCGCCGTGAGTGTGGGACCCAGGTGCAGATAGCCTCGACGAGAGAAAGAGAGAGAGGAAGAAAGGAGGAGAGAGGATATGTACTCTCGACAGAAGGATGAGTCACTCTCTCCACCCCTCTAACTCTCCCTGTTCTGTTTCCTTTTCTGTCTCCATCTCTTTCCCTTCTCCTGACTTGTCTCCTCCACTATCTTGTTGTTTAAATATCTTTCTTTCCTGGTCATTCTGGTTGTCATTCTTTTCATCCTCTGCCTGCAAAAATATATTTTAAAGAAAAACATTCCACAGCTTTTGTGGAGAAATAATCCCTTCTGATTACTTATTATTCTAAAGAAACAGATCGTTCTATTCACAAAAACAGAACAGATAAACCCAGCAAATCTTTTGTCATATGCTTTATCTTTGTTAAAATATTTCAGTGGTCGATGTCTCATTCTGCAGATACACGCGACATGCTTACAGCCGTACTTGCTCTGGTGCCGAACTGGATGTACATTCTGCCATTAACATTGCTAAATATAGCAGTATGTGTGTGAGCAGGGAGTGGATGGGTGGGGGTCTGCTGTGAGTGTTTATTTATATGTGTGTTTATGTGTCGATGTCCATGTGTGTGCCAGGAAGTCACTGGAAATTTGCTTAGGCAGCTAACGCTACTCAAACTACATTTATTGTTGTTCATTTACGTCAGAGTAAGTTCACTGGACTCTTTGCTGTGTGTGTGTGTGTGTGTGTGTCCGTCCATCTAACAGCCTCACAGCTTAAGGCTAAAGGAAGCTTGTTTTTCCATGATGCAATCAGTTGCTTAAGATTAACAGATCTCAAATGTTTGACAGTGAGAATGCACTAAATGAAATACACACACACACACACACACACAGCTACAGTAAACACATGTACAGTTGTGCAAAAGATCAAGGAACAACTTTTGTCTTTTAAATCAAATGACTCCGTAAACGTGAGCAAATATCACTTGTAGTTACCAAATAAATCCACCAACTCCTGATGTAAAACTGCAAGCATGTTTCCAGCAAACAAGCTCTGATAAGCTAACTGCAAACAACCTGACTAGCACCAAATGACTGAGAAACAAATTTAGCAAATGACTAATGAAGAAAGTCAAGTGTGTACATGCGAAACACCAGATATTTTTTCAGGAGTTAGTGGGGACGTAAACACAACTAAAACAAGAGTAAATATTGGACTTGGAAATGTGTCTTCTGTGCAATTATAATATTGCTGTGAGTTAGCCTATTAACTGTAGCTAACTTAAGTAAACAATATAGCTGTCAGCTGATGTTAGAGCGTTAGCTTATAATTTGAGCAAGTTGTATTTTGATGTTTTTTTATGGTGAAGCACTTTGTGACCTTCGCTCTTGAAAGGTGTTATACAAATGAACTTTACTTACTTTCTTATGTTAGTCGAAATGTTCACAGCTAAGTCATGGACTAATCATCTTTAGTAATTATCTTACCAAAAATGCATTTTTAAACATGTTAGATCTCTGAAAAATCTTGTAATCTTATTTTTGACCTCTATTTTCATAGAACACATGTGAGACTAGAAAGCCTTGAGGACTGTCGCGTCCTGGAGAACCCAAACGACGACTCCATGTCAGACACGCATGGCTGCCCTGCCTACGTCAGCCCAGAGATCCTCAGTGGTTCTGCCCCTTACTCTGGCAAGATGGCTGACATGTGGAGCCTGGGGGTCATGCTGTACACTATGCTGGTGGGCCGTTACCCTTTCCACGACCCGGACCCAGCTACGCTGTTTTCTAAAATTCGTAGAGGCCAGTGTTGTTTGCCAGAGGGCTTGTCACCGAAGGCCAAGTGTTTGCTCCAGAGCCTGCTGAGGAAAGAACCCTGTGAGAGACTCACTGCATCTGAGCTGCTTGCTCACCCATGGTTCCATCAACCGCCATCATCACAGGAAGTGGCGCTGGGTGAACAGGAAGTGAGCTCGGCAGAGCAGACAGTGCCGTCCTTTGATGTGGAAGAGGATGACAATCTGTTCTGCTGACAGACTCAATTAAACCTAGTCTGGCCAAGGGACCAAAATTAAAAAAAAATAATAATACATATATATATATATATTAAAAAAAAGAATATATCTATGAGGGATTCATTGTTCTTTTTTACAATGGCACTTTTTAGAACCCCATTTGTGTACTGTTGTGTGTATATACACCCTCAAGCTTTCTATGAAAATTACTGTACTGTATTTTGTTGTCATATGTGTTACTTGCTAAGGGCATTGTTCACAATGATCATTCATTGTGTTTCTATATGTTTTTAGATCAATCGGTGCTGAAAATAATATTAATAATAACAATAATAATAATAATAATAATAATAATAACAACAACAAGGAGTACAATTTTTCCAGATCATCTCTTCAGGCTACAAAATGTTACAGAAGTGTAGCCGCTAATGCTTGCTCTCACCTTGGACGCGTAAGGATTCAGGCAGCATTAGATATAAAGAGATGGGATGTTGTTCCTCTCACTTTCTGAGCAGGCTGGAGGCGCCACTGGCTGACTCACTGACCGGCTAGAAGGAGGCCTCGCACAAGCCTGACGTCTCACAGCAGGCGGTGATATGGGGTGAGAAAGACAGTTAGCAGAGGACTGATGTGTCACACTCAGTGGGACGTGATGAAGGTATCTCACTGCCAAACTGGAAAAGTCTCTGCAAATGGAGAGCACTTACTAATCTCACCATGCGCAGAAGGTTGAGAAATGCAGAATGTTCATTGGTGTAAAACTCAGAGAAAGTGGGAGGAGGAAGGAAGATGGTTATTTTTATCCACATACCAAACAATAAGCAGCAGTTTGGGCTAAGAGCAGCAAGGTACACTGAAGTCATTTTCTAATCTTTCATAATTTAAACTTTTTTAACCGAACTGAATATTTCAAACAAATGTTGCAAACTAGAAATATTTCTAACAGCAGATTGAATTTCACAATGAAGCATTAACAAGGTCTTACATCATGCAACGGTGCAAACTACATGATTACTCTGAAAACCCATCTATGTACAATTACCCAAAATAACACTAATGTTTCTCGTTTAAAGCATGTTGGTTTGGTCACATGCCTTTAGTTAGATTATCCTCATGCCTGAAGATCATCAGGAATACAGCGATAAAAGTAAATTGGGGAGACAATTGGGGGAGAAAAATCTGCAATCTGAAAAATCAGAAATACATTTTCCAAGTATGAAAACGTTTTCAGTTGGGCAGTTGAACCTGTTTTGTTCATTTCTGTTGGAACATTAAGTCAAGCTCTGCTGCTTTAACACAGCAGCGTGCTGAGTGTTGTGCCTGTATCACTGTGTTTCATAAACTGAGCGGCTGTGAAGCAGTCACAGTCAGGTGATATTTGATGTTGGTCGTCTGATGATGACTCAGGACTTCAGCATGTCTGTAGAAAATGCTCCTGACCTTGGCTGGAAGAATGTTCTGTTTTGACTGTTTCACCTCTTTAATGGTAATTTGCTTTTCCTTTTAAGCTGTGGATCCATAGAGACTAATCATCATAGTTAGTGACAATGATGTGTCATGTTGTGAAAGAAGTTTTTGTCTTGGATTGTGACAGGTTGATAAGTGTTTCAGTGATGTTGGGCATAATAGGCTACTACAGGTCTGCAGCTAATTGACAGTGGTACTAAAGAGAAACACTGTGCACTTAAAATTGCATGGGTCACATGATATGCTAATAAAACTAAAGTTATTTGCTGTCATCTGCCTGGGATGCCAGATGGGCTGAGGTTTGGACGTTTTTACGACAAACTAAATGGTTCCTCTGTGCAACATCTGCTCAGCCAATCACAGAAACATAATTTAAAAGATTTATGATTTTATTCCTAGTTCATATATGTAGAGTCACACAGTCATGTGACATGTAGACTAAACTGACACGGGTGCACAAAATTCATATTGCACTGTGAATTATGTATTTGTGACACAACCTAGAGGCTATTAGTCAAAATAGGTTACACACAAGAGATATATTCATTGTACAAACCATGTAAATATGTATATTTGAAATATGTGTGGAGATGTTAAATAATAAAAAAATAAAGATCACATTTTTTCATATTCATATGGCTTATTTTCTTATTTTTTGTGTAAGTTTCTCTCTCGCTACCCCTCACACACACCTGCACTTTACACACTTCAGCTGCATGCCTTAAAGGTTTGTCAGGAAGAATTCCCTCTGCACATCTTTTCATCACCAAGCCTGAAATAATAAATATTTCCTCAGCACTTTCAATTTCATCTTTTCAAGAGAAAAAAAACTCTCTCCCTCCATCTCTAACCATTTAGTCTTCACTGACCTTTGTGTAATGTAACATTTAGCTCCTCAAACACACAAAAGTCAACAGTGGGTCAGTTTCTTCCTGGAATTCTCACGAGGAGCACATGAGCTGTTCCCATTCATTTTCCTCTGCTTCACAAGCTGTGGTTCTTGAGGTCAACTAATCAAGTGTTTTACACTGAGGACATTAACTATCAGCACTAGTCAAAGTCAAATACATATATTATTTTCTATCAAAGCCACTTTTGCCTATGTTTCATTGTTTGACCTATAAGCGAGGCATATCTCCACCTTGTGTGTTATGACTACCTTAGGCATGGCTGGTCGGGGCTTGCGTAAGCATAGTGNTGTGTGTGTGTGTGTGTGTGTGTGTGTGTGTGTGTGTGTGTGTGTGAGTACAGCAGCCAGATTAGGTATCAACAGGGTAGCTGGAGTGTCTCAGCTGCTGGGAAGCCGCCAAACCAAGGATTGCCTAACATGTTAGACACCGGAGCCCCCCAAAAGTAGACAGTAGTAGGTCAGTAAGTGATGANAGATTGCCTAACATGTTAGACACCGGAGCCCCCCAAAAGTAGACAGTAGTAGGTCAGTAAGTGATGAATAGTTGGAAAAGCATGTATGTAAGAGGTTTTGTTTTTTTTGTTTTTTAGGCAATGCTGATGTTGTGTTTACAATGTGAATTAGCTTACATTTACATTTAGGATTAAAATGGAGCTATTTTGTGGTGAGGAGTAAAAATAGGGTTGGGAAATATCCATGATCTCATCTTGTCCCTTGGTCACATGTAAACTTTGTCCTTCCTGGTGATGTGGTATCATAAAATGTTTACCAATCATGTAATCTTTGAAACAAAAGACTTCTCCAACTTCTTCATGTTTACCGGCTTAGACAGATGCCATACACACCTGAGCTTCAGTAAATATTTGTTCAATGGCATCAACTAGCATTTGGAATTTTAGAAATGACTAAGTGTGCTGGTATTTCAGTTCAGTCATGAGGCTTTTTAAATAGTTATGGCTATGATCACCTGAAGGCTGAGTGATGACTATGTTTCACTCCTGCATCTGTTTTGTTTGTTTCTTAGCAGGATTACACACAGGGAGAGATACATCTGAGAAATTTGGTAGAAGGTGTGGTGTATGAAAATGGGAAGAACTCATGAAATTTAGGTGTCGAATCCAGAGGCAGATCCAGGTTTTTTTGTGTGTGGTTCTTTTTTTCACATACATACATATATACATATATATATATCTTTTTTTTTTTATCAGTTTCAGCAGTACAACAGTACTACACCAATCTCAGACATATTTAACCCATAATTGTAGTAGATTTTTTTCCAGATTCAACAATTACATCTTATTGTAATTATTATGGAATTTTGTCTCGGCTTTTTCAGCTTTGCTGGAGGTATGCGCCCTAATGAGTGCCCTCAATACTACATTTTATATATAACATTGAGTAATTTTAACTTTTAATATGCTGTTTTACACAAATCAGCCCCAAAGAGAAGACACAGATCTGATATTTGACAGAAAAACACCTGCTACGGCCCCGCGCTGAGGTGATGTTAGCATTGTCTCCCTTCCTGGAAATCTTTGGCACAGCCAAAGTCTCCACTGATGCAATGGGAACAGTCTCTTCTCTTTAAATTACTCTTTGACCTGCGTTGTTTCCTAAATACCTGAAAAATACCTGAGCTGTTGTGTTGAGCATAGTTATTGAGGTGTTTCAATGCTTGTCATAAGGGAGGTATTTTCAACTATTAACTCACAGACATGCATTGAATGCAATAGAATCAAGTCAAAATGCGATCTCTGCTGCCATCTTGTGGTGACATGCTAAATTGCATCTTAGTATAACTTGAAAATATACATACCTGTACAATATTGCTCAATTTCTTTTTATTTTTACTCAGCTTCAAAACATATAATAATAATAATAATAATAATAATTTCCATATCTGAAGCAATACTATCTTTCACCTTCCATTTTGATCCTCCCTTGGAAGTAAATGGAATCTTGTACACACTGGGTCAACAGCCACTTCATCACAGACAGTCTGTGTGAGGAGTGTTTCTCTGATGAGGTGATTTCAAGCAAAGGGGCCCCTCGGGGCTCCGTGTTATCATCATTAGTGTTTTCTGCACCAAAATGATGAAGTGCTCCTGGCTTGGTGGCCTGTTTTACAGGGTCCTTCATCATGTCTGGTGTTTATTAATCTTTCTGCTTATTAATACAGACAAACTTTGCTGAGTCACAGGTACAGAAGAAAGGCTCACCCATAACACAGTTCTTACGTTTAGTTTATCTTTTGTATTACTGACTCATAAAATCTTCTTTGACGGATGGTTTTTAGGGACGTGTCGAAACAGCAAATGTCCAGGAGGGGGCAGTGTTTCCATGCTTAGGCCACTTATTCTTTGTAACTTCGTAATAAACTGTCTTTTATACATATGGTGGAGAACGATACACAATAATGAATAAAATTAACTAGAATAGAAGAATAATATTATCAAACTCTTGTATATGATGGCACATGGCTGGATAGAGACTAATAAAGGTGAATCCTCGTGCACAAGAGGGAGTACTTACAGCATGAAATCTGGCATCTGAATATGAACAATGCATCCAAAGAAATATATATAATTAAAGAGCATTTGATTGCTGATTCTTAATCATAATTTGTCGTATGAGCCAGCTCCAGACAACCTTTCCCCACCTATATTTTTATCTGAGGTGAACAAAGTGAAATTACATAAGATTTTGGTTTTATTAGGTCTTTAACTGTAGCAGAACAAATCATTTAGATTATCTGGTTGTCATTCTTTCCTAGCATCAGTTCAGCCTGTTAAACTTTTACAAGTCACAGTAAAAACCCCCATAAAAAAAAAAGGTTGTGTTAACACAGCAAAATTTGCCCGTTTTATTTATTCTCAATGGGGCCTAAAAGCAGTTTGTATGGAACACTTTTTTTTTTTTTTNCTTTTTTTTTTTTTTGATAAGAAAAGGGGCTAACAACAAGTATCATCAAAGTTTATGTTTCATCACTTATTCTTTATTAATTTCTGTGCGAGTTCATCTTTACTGGATGGTTTGCAGTGGAAAAGCCTGATTGGACTGAAAGAGATATGAGAGGACAGCGGGCAGGACTTCAACTTCTGACATCTCTGCAACAAATACCTTTTGTGTACTGAAAAACTGAGAAATCTATACATTTTTGATAATCCCCTCATTCTTATTATATACCAAACCAGAAAAAATCTGTTTCCTCTACCTCTACAAGTCCTGAAACTGCTTGGACCTGCTGTTTTAATATTACATGACTGACACAGTGCAGAGCTGTAAACTGTCAAATCCACCTGGACCATCACTACTATTCAGTTCAGATAACATAGATGTTAAAGGAAAATGTCTCTCCTGGTTCAATGTAGGACAGTGGTTCTCAAACTGTGTGGCACAGGCCCCCTGGCAAATTTTAGAGATTACAGGGGAAGTGTCTGACTAGGGTGAACATGTGCAGCAGAAGAAAAAAAAATTGTGACAGGCACTTTGTCATCTTTCTGGTGAAGAAGTGATTAAAATTCTTCTACCCAAAAAATAAATAAATAAATAAATAAATAAAAAATAAAGACCCAACCCAAAAAATACCAGAGGACTGTAACTGGANAAATAAATAAATAAATAAATAAAAAATAAAGACCCAACCCAAAAAATACCAGAGGACTGTAACTGGACCAAAACAGACCCAAGAACAGTTAGAGTGGATTAAATATGCGGTCAATCTAAACAGACCCAAACACAGAGAACAACACAGCAACTTGATGAACCAGCAATTAACGGGCAGCTTTGCTTTCAACTTGTTCCTCATGTTGCCGTCAAACTCTTCCATTTTACCCACACTCTGTCTCGCCTCACAGAGCATTTTCTCCTGCAGTGATTATGATGAAGCACGTGATCAGAGTCTGCTCGGATCCGCTCGGGTAGAAGACAGATTGGCACAAACACCAAAGAGCCACGGCAACAGCATGGGAAATAGAATTTGGATCCAGGCCCTACTCAAGTCCTGGGTCGGTTCTCGGTTACCAGGAACCGAGAGGACCGAGAAGCTACCAAAATTCTGACGTGAAAAGGAAGACTATATACTCTACATCCCACAGAAGCTGATTATGAAATCCATTCATCTACTAAAACAGGAATTTTGCTGCACTTCAGCCACAATCTCCACTTTCTATTTCACTGCAGTTTGCTGGAAATTTGCCATTTCACTAAAGGCTCTGGCAGCATTAACACAGAGTTCACTGACTCACATTTGCTGCTAATGGAGCCAGTGGGATTCTTCACTGAAATCTGAAGTGTCATTCACAAAATCACACCTGATGTTTCATTCTGACGTGTGAGACATATCTGCCCGTTTTCGTTGATATCTGTAGCTCTCGATTTGATTACTTGGGGTTTTTATTCGTTTCGCTCTACTGGCTGGAAGGCAGGAAGCATCAGATAAACAGGGAGTTCGCCGTCATCGTCTTTCACATGTTGGTGAAAGACACCCACCCCATCAGAAACCTCATTTTGTTTTTGATTCCAACTGAAAATTCTTAATCCATTCTCCATTTTTCTGCCACTGTGATGATGGGAATGGTGGTCTGAAACATCGTTGTTCTGTGTTGTCTGGCGTCTTATGTTGTCAATGCAGCAACCGTGGACTTTGTGGTCTGGTGGACAGCAAAAGCATGATGTCTCATTCCCAAATTCCTACAATCTCTCACAGTCATACCGATATTCATTGTCATACCAGAGAACTATTTTGGGCTGTGGAGGAAAACTGAAGCCCCCAAAGGAGACATGAACAACATCCGAGCTCGCTGGATGTCTGTTCTGCCTGAATTATTGAGGCTTTGTATTGCGCTTTAGTGAAAATCAAAATTAAATCTACAAACGGCAGAAAATCTCAAGGAACAAAGGAAATGATTTAGTCATCTTGTCTTGAGTACCACTGTATTCTTTTCTCCTGGGAGCAGAATTCTCACTCAAACATTCCCTCTCTTGCTTGTTGCTTGTGTTTTGGTTTTTTTTTTTTTTNGTTTTTTTTTTTTTTGTTTTTTTGTTTGTTTTTTTAACGGTATCTTGTGTTTCATGGCTGCACTTCCAAAAAGCACCATGCTAAATTACATAATACCTGACTTTTCAATTTTCCCCTCCAGACCTGAGTGCTTGAACCCAATCAGTGCCAATCTCTCTGCGCTTCTTCCGAGTCTGTGAGGAGAATAGAAATCAGGCTATGCTCTATTCTGAACTGGAATTTGGCCTAATTATTTCTTTTAAGAAGGGAACTAATTTCTAATTCCTAGCCTCCTCTAAAAATGATGAATCAGTAGTTTGCCTAACCGATAGTCGAGAAAAACTGTGTATTGTCAAAGAGATTAGGGGAAAATTAAACAAAGAGTGTGTGAGGGGATTTGCTCCAGCTCAGGTTGAATAAATGAGTACAGAGTGACTGTGGCTGGAGACTTTGTGAGTTTCTGTCACTGAGCTTTGTAATGATTTCGTGTCTTTTATTCTCTAAAAATGCCCATTAGCCAACTTGCTTGCTCACTTCTGACCCTTGGATGAGACACTTAGCACAATGGTCCCATTGTGCACCAGAGAAACTTTGACCGGTTGCTGCTTTTACACTCCACGTCCAAAACTACATGTTTCACAGGAAAAAGAAAGCCCTTTTACAGCTTACATTAAAATTTTAGTTCACTGTCCGGATATCTGGATACTGGTGTCCCACTTGGATTTACACCTCGCATCAACATATATTGTCATTATCAGGATTCCGCCAGCATTGTGATCAGATCTCAGTTGGTGGCCCTTAACGCAATTAACGCCCATCCTTCCTCCTTGCTCTGTGAATGACCTTCATCCATTTTTCAAATAATTAACTGTTTTGGTGTGGGCTTCACTGTCCATGCCTGGTAGCAAAATAACACGAAAACTAAAATACGGTTTTATTGGAAATTGCATTGGAAAATGGTTGTCAGTAACGTAATGTGTATGTGGGTAGTACATATTGGGCTTAAACATGCAAAACCACCAGTATGTTCCTTTAACATGGCTTTTTCACCATCTGTAGCCAAATATGGATGCTGTATGTACAAAAGGGTTGGCCGAATAGATTTGGACGTGTCTGTGCATGTGTACATACTATATTTATGTACTTATGAAATATGACAACCATGCTATGTCTAATTCAATGGAACGTCATCGATCCTGAGGGAAGTATTACATACACGTTCCCTGACATGCTGTCGACACTCTCACTTAATCTGTTACTGATGCACGTTTGTTCTATTGGCTCATTATGTTCCATACCAGCATTCATTGGCTGGTTAGTCGTCCCGGAGTGGAACAAATCCTGAACACTTGATAGATGTCTTTGCTGGGCCACACGCCTGCAGAGAGCCCAACATAAAACCCAGAAGAAGGGATTCATTCACTGATGGCTTCTCTTCATTGCCATTTACTGCAAGCTCCCTATGGGTGAGCCAGAGGGTTACGATCAGTAAAAAGCGGGTAACCTTTCACTTTTTGCATAGCACAAAAGCTTAGCGGGAGATAAGCCCACAGAGCCACACGCCACGAGTAATATAAGAAAGACAAATCTCTCTAAAAGCAAAGCTGGTCACACATCTAAGAGATCTGAGATGACGTACACGAGCCATTACTGAAATTATACATGCAGACACACACAAGCACACACAAAGAACCCACACACAAAGATGCACCACCGTCAAGGTGTTTTATTCAACCTGAGCAAAATGCTAATTTAACAGTACCCTGCAAAAACAGGAATCCAAGAAAGTCTCAAGGAAGCGATTCAATCTTTTTTTTCTTGTCCAAGGAAAGAAATCATGTTAAGCAAGTTTTTTTTTTCATTTGTCTCAGTATCAGTAAGGTATATAGCCTATTTTTCAGCTATAGCACTGACTAGAAATAAGTCTGAAAGGTGGACTTAATGGCTGAGATACTAATATTCCAAACAGAAAGCAAGATGTTCAAGATTAGAAACAATCTGAAGAACTCTTAACACCAATACAAAGCCACTTATTTGAGGATTTTGTTCAAAAATGAGTGTCATTATTTTGAAGCCAGACAGAATACAGCAGATCGCTGCTCTAGAATCAAGCAAACAATGACACAAGGCCCTAAATTCTCCTACATATGTCATGTGATCCATTTTTGATTCAGTCCTTCAAATTCCATCTGCAAATAACAAATATCCCCTTAAATTGCTTTTGTGTTTTACAGGTTTTTTTGTAGTCCTGCAACAAAAGACATGAACTCCAAAAAATGAGCTCAAATAAAAGATAAACACTCTAGTTTCAAGGATCTTTAATTAAAATTTCTAAAGTTTTATTGCTTATAAAGCTAAACAGGCTTAAATCAAAGTCAAAACTGCAAAACTTTATTGAAGATGGGTGCATTTTATCCTACTTTTCACATGTGAAAATGAATGCCATTTCTTGTCTTCCTCAAGTTGCAAGTTGTTTCACTTTTTTCCCTAATAAAATTCCCTAATTTCCCTATTTTCTTTGCTTCTAAATGAGGATTTTTTTTTTTTGCAATGACATACATTACTTATACTTTTTATAAAATCATGTAATATTTTAGTCATTTATTTTGTTTTTCAACTCATGTATCAATTTTTTTTTTCAATTAAACAACGAAATGTTTAAAAAAATGCCAAAAACAAAGTTTCCCAAAGTCATTCAATTAAAACACAGAAAAGCAACAAATCCTCATATAGATACACATTTTTACTTCAGAACAGACTAAAACAATCATTTGAATATTAAAACTCAAAAATCTTTTTTTTTTTTTTTTNCTTTTTTTTTTTTTTTTGATGAATCAATTATTTTATAGTTAGACACTAAAGTTGTTCCATAAAGGTACATACTGTATTATTCTGTGGCAGAGGGCTGAGGGAGGCTGTACGAGTCGGTGGCTGATGGATGGAGGGAGAAAAGCACACACAGCGGAGGAATGACGGGCAGATAGAGAGAGAAACAAGACAGGTGTTTAGAGGAGGAGGAAAGCTGCAGGGTGAGCAAAGAGAAAATTAAACAAGAAAGAGAGAAGGAGTGGAAACTCAAAAACATGGGGGNGGGGGGGGGGGGGTGCTGGGAGTGCAGCTTGCGTGGCTCCACACTGCAGGGTGACAGGGTGACTTTAATTACTTTTCAGCATCGTTGCCTCTCCTGGCTATGAGCCGCTCGCTCCCATCAGCTGCCTCTGGTTAGGGACCTTTGTGCGGGTCTCAGCTCGCCGTCAGGCCCTAATTATATTTATGCTGGAGAACATCTCAGCACGTCACGCCTTCACACTCATCTTCTATAGGCGCACACCTGATAAATGACCGTGACTTTATGTGTATTGACTGACTTTACTTTGCTGTCTGGAGGATGAGGGTAAAGGACCATACTGGCCATTTTGCAAATTTGAGGCTAATGTATTCAATTTTCATACACTAACATTACTGACAGTCATTTCCCAAAACATACTACTGGAACAGTGAATTTAAAAAAAAATTTCCTACCCTCCAGACCACCATTGGTTTCAGTTCATTCTGGTACGCTATTAAAATCATGTAATCCATCATCGCAAACAAGATGTATTTCAGGTTTTTTTTAGAAGTTACTTAATTTTAGCATTTAAGCACAATAAAAAGCACAGAGTGATCTGAAAATGCCTCCTGTTGTCAGTTCTTCACTACATCACTTGAATGCACCACTAGGATGGATTAAACCTGGGACTAAAAAAACCTGAATTAAATCATGATTTGTTTTACAGTTCTGCTCCAACATAACATTAAACCCTAGTTTTATTTAAACATAATTCCAAACCTTTATTTAAATCTTGGTTTATTTCATTCTAAATCTAGATTACAATCTGCTTCTTCACTCCAGACTTCTAGCATGGGTTAGGTGTTTTACACCAACCAGTATTCATTCTAAATCTGGCTTAAATCATCAAAAATGTGTAAACCTCATGTAAACCTAACTTAAAACAGGCTTCATTTTAAATCTTTCTTTTAATCTTTTAGTCCTCTCTAAGCATAGATTAAAATCTGTCATGTTGTCCAGACATTTTAATTATGAGTTAAACCCTGATCTTTGATTAACTTTAAGATCAAAATTAAACTGCATTTTTGAGAGAAACACAAGGGTAAGATTCAGCCCATTCTGGTTTAATGATGATTTTCAGTTTTTAAGGTGCTATGTGTTCATCATTTGGTCATAAAAATCAACAGAAAAGTTGGATCTGTTTTCAGACAAGAAGGTCCTGGGTTCGAATCCTCCAGGTTAAGTTTCATCCCACAACCCAAGAGCTGCAGGTTATGGCTTCCTTCACCTCATGCATGTGTCACTTTGGAAAAAAGCATCTAGGAAATGAATAAAGTTTTCTGGTATTGATAGAAAGATCACTAAAGATCATAAAATCACTAATTTCTCTGAATTTCCTCCACTTGTTCTGTATGTGTTACAAAGGAAAATCAGCTGAGTGTGGATGATCACATCTACGACTTTGTTGATGGTGAAATCAGTGAAATCCACCATTTGCAAAACCACCAGTCCTTCATTTTTAGTCTAACCTTCCTTTGCACCTTCCCTCCATCTCTCCCGCTGCTCCAAACATGCCCCACATCTCAGATCTCTGTTCCCCCACCTTATCCCATCTCCCCATCCCTGCCATTCTCTCTCTCTCCCCTACAGTCGCTCTCCACTGAACCAAAATCAGGGGGNTCCCTGCCATTCTCTCTCTCTCCCCTACAATCGCTCTCCACTGAACCAAAATCAGGGGGTGAGAAGGCTTGAAGGGAGCTGCAGGTGTCTATTGAAGTGCTCTCCAGCCAGGCAGCCCACCTGCAGACCTCCACAAGGCCTGCAGGTGGGCTGCCCACAAGCTCACCGTGGCCCACACTTGTCTGAAGGTCACACCTTTCTGAGCCATCACACATGGTCTCTCAACCTCAGGCTCATCTCACGGTCCAGCATTCCAGCATCTGCCTGCTGAGAAAATCAAAGGTGCAGGTAGAGACCTTCAATCGCATCAAAGCCCAAAAGTTTTCTCCTTGTTGTGCATCTGTCACGAGCAGATCTAAGGAGCGGCTCTGCAGGAGAAAGACTGATCTGATATCCATCTATGTCGTTTGCTTTCCCTTTCTTTTGGACATCAAGTACAAATAAGAAATAGAAAGATTACAAGGAGAACAAGTAATGGCAAAGTGATGTGGAGTGACCTGAGTCCTGCAGAGGGAAAGAGAGAGGACCACTGGAGTACACAAGGACCACCAGCTACTTCCACTACATTTATCGCACAATAGTTATAAGATACTTTGCAGAAGAAGACTTTTTTCAACAAGAGATAAACTCATAACATTTCACTGTTGTCGGGTAAATAAAACCTTGTACCGTGTTGTTTAAACTTTATGGCGCAGTGTATTTTAGATATTATCTCAGATTTTAGCATAGCGTAGAGGAGCCATTTTGTCATTTAACGAAGTAAGCTAAAGGCATGAAAATCTACAAAAGTGGAGATACCCATTTTTGTGTGAAAACCCTCATATCTCCAATTTTGTGTCTTTTTTTATTGGTTTACTCTAAAACTTTCTACTATTTCATTCCAAAATCTCCAAAACTGGGGATACATGGTTTGTTACTGTTTGTCACAAACTAAGCAAGCATGACTGAAAGCGCCTGATGAATTAGTTCCTACAAAAGAGCTACCTCTGTTGTTTAATGAAAATGGTTGTGCTAAAAGGCTAACTGGCTAACAGCCAAATGTAGAAAACAATAAATTGTTTCACCATCTGAAGCAAAAACATACAAGTCGCATGGGTAGAAGAACCAAGCAGGTGATTAGCAACAAAACAAGCAGGCAATTGATGCTGACTCAGCCAAGCACAGCATTAGCATTAGCTAGCTGCACACCCTGTGCCGTGGGGTGACATTAGCAAAACATGAGTTTGTCTGGCTAATGTTATGAAGCTGGTTAATGATATGGTTGGCTAACGACATGACGCTGGCTGATGATATGATGCTTGCTGATGATATGATGCTGGCTAATGACGTGACATTGGCTACTGATATGACATGATGCTGGCTAATGATATGACACCGGCTAATGACATGACGCTGGGAAATGATATGATGCTAGCTAATGATATGAAGCTGGTTAATGATATGATGTTGGCTAATGATATGACGTTGGCTAATGATATGACGCTGGCAAATAATATGACGCTGGCAAATAATATGACGTTGGCTAATGATGTATCCCGACAAGGAAATACTTTTCAGCTTGTAACAGGGTATTTTTAAAATTTATTTAAGTAAAAGACTGATGTACTTTCTCTGCTCTGCTTGGTGAATAAACATGTTTACTGATACAACATCTCGGCGCCATGGATGTTTTGATCTGCAGATTTAGCTGAGTCACTGGCCAGACTGCAGATGACTCATTCTTTCTGTCCTAGGAAGACAACAAATTGTGATGATTGCCCAGAAGGACCTCATTTCACCCTTTCATTCATCCTGCCACCAAACCACCCAGCTAAGAGCCATTAATTAATGGAGTTATGAGTCACTGCTTTGTAGGAGCTATAAGAGAGATAAAGAAATATAAGCCTCCCCATGAATCAAATGATTATTTTGAGGGATATTATTGGTGATGGTAGATGGTGGAATGGAATAGAAATCCACCTTGAGGCCACTCAACCGCCATGCCAATGCATTTAAAGGATGTAGATCAACATAAAGGTGGAGCTGGAAAAGTGACTATACAGGTTAGATTATTACTAAAGCAAACAAGTTTTCTCTAGAAGCTGTAGTCTCAGAGTAAATGTTTCAGAGGTATGGATTTTTCAAAGCATCGTACCAGAAAGTATTGTAGCTAAATCAATGAAAAAAACCTACTCTTAAATTAACCGAGTGTAACACTGACGGTTCTGTTGTCCTTATTTATGTATCGTGTTTTTGGAAGAGAAGTCAAATGCAAGAAAAGAGCGATGACTCGTTTTGCCAAGTTACATTTCCTTCACAAAACAGTCTAGCTTCAACCAAACTGTGAAAATAAGAATTAAAGGTTGTTTGTTTGAGTGGTGAAATTATCTGTTCTAAAATATTCATTAGACACATTTATTATTATGTATTTATAAGATCAGATATAAGAGCAAGTATCACAGTGTGCAGGAAAAGTTAAGTCTTCACAGAACTAATTCAGCTATTTTTTAACAAAAAAAAAAAAATCAGTTCCAGTTTTCAAACTCTGTAGACATATCGTCATCTGGTGTAGCACCAGGGGGCACTCCAAGTAGTACACGTCACACAGTTTGAGAACCACAGTACGAAGATGATTATAATTCTGAGTACTGATGTCCACAAATCCAAGAATGTCTTGTTAGAACAGAAAATTATCTTTATACCTTTTCCCCTTGAACAATAACTAAACCTCAGTGTCCAATGTTACATTTTACACTGCAGATTTAAAGACATTAAACCAGTTTCAGCTCCACACACACTCAATAATGTGCTAACTGAGCTCTCACGCTCCAGTGATATTTAAATGAATTTACCATAAACATCTTTTATGTGTAAAAAGAAGCCACATAAACAGTCAACTTAAATGAAACGCTCAGTCTTTTCATTTACTATCAATACTTTGGTCATGTTTCTTTCAGCTTTGCTTTCAAACTGCACAGTTTTATTTCCACAGAAAACAACACAGAGCAGAGCAGCAGGTGCTCATCTTTCTAATTTATCCCATTATTTTAAGTCAGAGCTTAATTATCTACTGCTACAGTCTTAAAAGGCAGATAGTCTTTTCCAGTGTAGAAAGTCTGGAACAGATTTAACAATATAGGAAGAAGAAATGCACTATAGTGTTAATCAAATCATAACACAGAGAGAACCTGCATGTACACACTAACACATCTAAATCTAAAGAAAACGTTTCTTCTTACGGCATAAATAATGAGACTCGCTAATTGCTTGAGATAATTCTTAATAATTAATCATTATTTGGAGACAAAAGCTGCATGGCTTCATACCACAAACAAAACAATTATCTGTGCAGCAGCTCGTGATTTTTCATCATGGAGACACTGCGTAATCGGTGCCTCTGTTGTTACCTGTAGTTTGTGCGGAAATTACTCAATCTCCTCTCGCACTCGAATCTTTTGTTTTTCCCTACCAATGGTAAATTTCTACGCAGTCAGAAGGTTTGCATTCATGTAATAAGCTGTAATATTAAAATGTAAATATAAAAAATATAAATAATTATTGTGGCACATGTAGGAAAAAATCATCTCCATTTTCAGTCTGGCTGTATTTGTTGTTACTGATATGAATTACAGGGGTTTATTTGATGTAAATCTGTTGTGCAATTTGTTACTCTTTTATGAAAACATTTAATTAAATAAAAACATTCCAGGTATGAGGGGCAGTAACAGCAAGGTCATGTGTTACATTATAGTAAAGGAAATGTTTCCACACTGCACAGCTGGACAAAAGTACACACAGCTGGACAAAACTACACACAGCTGGACTGTGAACTTTCTGTCAGTAAACTTGAACATGTTTGTGTGAAAAGCATCAATGCAGACTTAACACACAACAAAAAAAAACTGAAGCATTGAGTGAAATATTTAACCAACTCCCTGGCTTTCACCACTTAACTTGGCCGTCTTTTCATAAAGCATGACTGAAGCGAGCCTTTATAGAAAAGTCTGTATCCTGGCAACCACACAATTGGCCCTGAATTCTGATTGGACGTTATCCCTGGCCTGGAGCAAAAACATCTCCTGGGGTGATTGCTAAGACACAACTATGTCACATTTCACACCACTCACACGTTTCCATCACTAACGGCAACAAAACTCCAGACCTGGTCTTTCTTCAAATGCCTTCATTACAAACAGTTTACACAGGAACTGTTGACTTTTCTGGGTTTGACCTGTTTAACAGTCAGCAGGTTTGGCTTTCACATTAATGTTTCATATCTCCGGCTTATTACAGCTACAGAAGCTCTGCAGAAGCGAAAAAAAGTCTCAACCGCCTTTGATTATCCTCTTGCCTGATTGCAGCTGTGTGTCTCCTTCATGTGTGTGTGTCCCACCCAGAGTGTGTTTGCAGCTCAGCACAGCCATCAGAGGAGCGGGAACCCACGCTCCCCAAGCTTCCCTGACACATGGCAAGATTTTTGTCAAGCTTCTTCTTGCTACCAATTACCTCTGCGGAGCCAGCCAGTCGTCTCACCGGTTTGACAGATGACTTTGACCTCAGCAAACATGAGGACCTTGGCACTGCTGGCTGACGCGCGCGCGCGAGCACACACACACACACACACACACACACACACACACACACACACACACACGGCTGCTACTGAAGGGAGAGGGTGATGAGCAGAGGTGAGGGGATGAAGCATGTTGAGGCTTTTTCTCTTGGAGCTTCCTCTGTGAGACACAGGCAGGATAACGTGTCTTGATGACATCGTTCTGTGCGGTGCAGACCTGTACAATCTTCACACGGTGACATTTTTTTAATGGCAGAGTTCATAATCTTACACCTGCTGAGCCTGAGAGCTGAATCCCACTCGAGCCACAACCGACTGACTGTCAGATTACACGACAGAAAGTGAGTGCAGCTTACAGCCATAACCAAACAATGCTGCAAAAACTGCAATAAAACTCAAATTACAGGGGGAAAAAATCCACAGAAGGACATTTCTTTCTTCTTCTAAATAGAGGATTCTGTAACTCTGCTGCAACTCTGTTGGTGCCCTTGTATGTTTTGATGAAATAAATATGATTCAGCTATCATTTGCTGGCATATCGATTTGTCATGGAAAAGTTTGAAAACACGACAAAATGTCTCAGTACATCAATGAAATATCAAGGTGCATTCATCTATTTAATCCCTGGCTTGTCACATTTTGCTTCTTGGATAAACACACAAACTGTATGTCTTTTCTAAAAAAAAAAAAAAAAAATTNAAAAAAAAAAAAAAAAAATTAAAAAAAGTTGAAAGATTTTATTCTTTGTCATAATTTGACCAGTAGGAATTTGCAGAGTTAAATTTTATGGAACTTGTTGAGCTGCAGATCAAATTGCACCTTTTGATAGTCTATCATGGGATAAATATGCCTGATTTTTGATTTTTTTTTTAATTGAGATTGGTATATTATTTTTGAATAAATTAAAAAAAAAAAAAACCTCAAATACATCTGCAAATTCTCTCTGTGTTACAAAATCATTTTAAAAATTCCTGCATCCACACACCAGGATCTGGATCACACCATTTTCATGCGTTATTGCTCCACCCTTCCATCAAATTTTGCTAAAATTGGTTCATTAATTTTTAAGTAATCCTTCTAACAAACAAACCAAGCAACAGACGTAGGTCAAAACAAAACCTCAGCAGAGCATAAGTACCTTCATTTATAGAAGCCTGAAGCAGAAATCATGTCACGTGACCATTTACACCTCACGTGAAATTGCTCACTTAGTCACATTCGTGAGCAGTGGGACTCCATGAGTTAATCAACGTGCCAAACATAGTGAAGTGTGTAAGATGTAAAAGATGAGCTGTGTGTGCTCAGCAGCATAGTAGTGTGATGAAGCCTTGCAGAAAAACTGGAGCGCATTGGTGTATTCAAGTCGTGGCACCGCATGACTCTTCAAGCTGTAATTAACATTCCCTGTGATATTACACACTGCTCAAATACACTCGTGTTAATCAAAGCAAAGCTCTGAAGCCGCATACACACCCCACGCACTGACTCCATCCTTTGTTTTCCCTACCATTGTTATTATCGTAATCAAGCCTCTTGAATCACTGGAATTTCCTCTGCTTTGACTGACCCACCAGGCAGAGAGCGGGTGAAAACGCACATCGTGTGTGTGTGAGCTCATTATTCTCGGCTTTACACACACTGTGAATACACAGAGTTCATAGCTGACAGTTTATATCGCCTCTGGTAAATCCACAGAGAATTCGAGCAGTTTTATGGTTTACCAGGCTCTCTCCAGAGGATGACTACAGCATTTCACAATACGACCCGCATACATGTTACATCACTGAACATCATTTTCAACAACATAAAACCATGTTCTAGTTTTCATGTTATTTTTTTCAAATTTCCAAATCTTTCAAAATTCAATGTTTCACCTGCTCACGCATACATCCGAATGTAGATGGGACAGTCATTTTTAGTTTCTTCTCCTGGGACTATATTCCCTAGCGGAGACATACATTTTTTTCTGTGAAACTCAATGTTGAACTCTTAAATAAATCAACATTTTGTTCATTGGGATGGATTACTTATCTCAAGCATGTTTCAAGTCTCTACAAGTTGATTTTAATAGCATACTGGAATGAACTGAAACCNTCAAGCATGTTTCAAGTCTCTACAAGTTGATTTTAATAGCATACTGGAATGAACTGAAACCAATGGCTGCATGGAAGGCAGGAAAAACTATTCTAAAATGTACCGCTCCAGTGGAGTGTTTTGGAAAATGGCTGGCTGTAATGTAACGTATATGCAGGTTGTATTTATTGACTCAAACATGCACAATCACTGGTATGCTCCTTTAAATTCACTGCAGGTTCTGGAACAATGGAGAATGGAATATTTACAGCAGAAATAATGTCCCTGCAACACGACATAATGACGTTTTTCCCATTTTACCACTGAAAATATCAGTTTCTGATTGTCTGGCTTTTATGGTGCACGTTGATCCAAAAAGTGACCATTACAGCGTAATGTGAAATACAGTCGTCGACAATGTCTTGCTAATAATTTACTGTGCATGCTGAGTTACTCTACTTTCTGTGAATGTTTCTAAAACTGCGCTTTTAACTTCCTCTCAACAAGCACGTTATTATTTCCCCAAATGGCCTTGGCGATATTGATATTTGCTACGGTTTTAAGCCTGATTGTCTGACTCATTTTCTCCTTCATGCCACTCTTGGGTTGATATTGTGTTTCAAAAGGCTCCTGGCAGCCACTGCATGCTGACAACCAGCAGCACAAACCTGAAACAGCCTCTGATGCTTCTCATTCACCCTCTCATTTCATCCAGTCATGTCAGTGCATTAAAGAACCATACAGGTGGTTTTACATGTTTCAGCCCAATATATACAACCTGCATATGTGTTATACTGCTGACAACCATTTTCCAAAACATACTACTGGAGTGGTAAAAATTACAATCGTTTTTCCTGCCTTCCATAAGGTCATTGGTTTCAGTTCATTCAAGTACATTGTTTAAAAAAAAATCAACTTGTAGATACTTGAATTGTGCTTGAGATAAGTAATCCATCACAGCAAACGAAACATCTATTAAAGGACCATACCACCCATTTTGCATGTTTGAGCCTAATATATTCAATTTTCATACATGTTACATTACTGACAATGATTTCCCAAAGGATAAAACTGTATTTCAGCTTTCCTGATATTTTGCAAAATCTCTTAATCTTTCAAAATCAAATATTCAAGCGATATACCCACATTAAAAATTAGTGTTTCGCCTGCTAATAGTTACACAAAATTATGAATTTTTTGATAAACGCAAGTCTTCTTTTGGGACTATATTCCCCAGTGGAGACATACATTCACTCTGCGCTTTTTATTGCACTTANGTCTTCTTTTGGGACTATATTCCCCAGTGGAGACATACATTCACTCTGCGCTTTTTATTGCACTTAATGGTTAAAATTACAAAACTTCGAAAAAACCTGAATACATGTGTTGTTTACAATGATGGATTACCTATCCCAAGAATGTTTCAAGTATCAACAAGTTGATTTGAACTGAATGAACTGAAATGAACTGAATGAACTGAAACCAATGGTGGTCTGGAAAGTAGGAAAAAATTTTAACTCACTGTTCCAGTAGTATGCTTTGGGAGATAATTGTCAGTAGCCTTACGTGTATGAAAACTGAATGTATTAGGCTCAAACATGCAAAATGGGTGGTATGGTCCTTTAATTTTTTTTTGGAAGTTACTTAATTTAACTGATCCATCATGTAGCTACACCAAAGAAAACGTATGTCCCCAACAGGGAGAAGACTTGCTTTTACCAAGAAATTAAAATGAAGGTGCCTTCATGATCGTAAGCAACTGTTACCAGGTGAAATACTGAATTTTAAAGTGGGTGAATCACCTGAACATTTGAGTTTGAAAGATTAGGGGCTTTGACAAAATAACCCAATAACTAAAATATGGTTTTATATTTCTAAAATGGCTGGCAGTAACATAACATGTATGTGGGTTGTATTTATTGGGCTCAAACATGCAAAACTCATGGTACAGTCCTTTAAAATGAGGAATTTGAAAAATAAAATAGCAGCATTTTTCAGAAACAGAGCCACAAATTAGAGGTCAAAGTTCACTCAGTCACTCACGGTGACCCTTTGCCTCCGCCAGATGCCGACCATACTTGCCACTCTGGCATCTGGAAGCCACAGATTTATGCAAATGAAGACCAATTAGTAGGTTTGACGCTCATTCAACCTAATGTGCTCCCCATACACGAGCAGAGATCAAGGAGCAGAGAGTCGCAGGGATTCAACACAGGAAAGTAAAAAAATAATGAATGCTGATTTCTCGCATAACACGCTGGCTGAAAACTGCAGAATATATAGAGCGTGCGGCGTTCCAGAGGAGTCAACTCTCCCTTTTTGGCAATCTTGTTAGTGACAGCAGTTCGACCACCGTGGAATCATTAGCAAGAAGCTCAGCAGACTGAGAGTGTATATGAAGAAATGGCCGCTCAGAAGAGACAGGTAAGGCAAACCCTCAGCTCTGCACGGGGAGTCAGTCCTGTCTGCTTATCAGGACTAAAATTCAAAGGTTCTTCCTGCTAAACACCAACAGGTCACAGATCATCACAGCGTTCATGAACCCTGACCTTGACCGCTGGAGTGAGAAATTAAAAAAAAAAAAACTGACGAGATCTGCAGCTTCTGAGAGCGACAGATTGCCTTCCTGCTGCTAATTTCACAATGAAGATGATAGTGACACGCATTTGGAGCAACACCTCGGTCTCCAGATCTCCAGACAGATGCCGCGTGGCGGTTGGAGCGCGCCCTCAGCCGTCTGCAGGAGCCGGCAAACAGCGGCTGCTGCTCCACAATCCACCAATCTCCTGCACTCCATCTGCCATCAAAATGATGCGACCAATACGCCTCGTTTCAGCAGGGGCTCAGGAGAATGTGTCATTACAGCCTATTTGCATCATGTGTTATTCCAACCAGTAAAACAGAGTTTCTGAAGAGCATGGTAATGTATCAGTTATAACCTTGAAAAGCATTATGCATCAGTACTTCAAATTTGTATTTAACTTAAAGGACAATACCGGCAATTTTGCATGTTTGAGCCCAACACACGTTATGTTACTGACAACCATTTCCCAAAACATGCTACTCCATCAGTAAATTTTAGAAATGTTTTTCCTATCTTACACCTTGTAGAGACTTGAAACGTGACATCCATTTAATTTTTTTTTTTTTTTTTGTCAAAGTTACTTTACTTAACCAGTCTAATGCGGAGCTGCATAGAAGACAATGTATGTCTCCGCCAGGGAATATAGTCCCAGGAGAAGACAGCTTTAACAGAGAATTTCTGGACATATTAGCAGGCGAAACACTGAATTTTAAGGTGGGTGTATCACATGGATATTTGATTTTGAAATTTTAGTGGATTTGGCAAAATAACAGGAAAATTAAAAGACACCTTTATGTTTTAGAACTTTTTTATCAATAACACAGGTAATATTTATTGGGCTTACACCTGCAAAATCGCTGTTATGGTCCTTTTAGTGCTAAAGAAAAGACTAAGACTTATAGTACTAAAGAAAATGCATTTAGTTACTTTCCTTGTCTTATTGCTTCATATTAATCATCACAGACTAGCACCTATCATAATTTTGCATGAGGCCAGTCAAGCTAAATCCAGCCAAACTAACAAATCGAGGTGCACGCAAACAAAGGGTGAAAATTACCTCCTTTGAAAGTCAAAGCCAGCAGATAACAGTCATTACAAACTCTCATGCATTCATAACTAATACAAAAATTGGCAATGAGCAGCAGCACAATTTTCTGTGCTTTCAAGAGCATCGCACTTTGAACAAGTAATTACCCAGGCAGCCTCATGAAAGTTGCTGTTTATTTGTTTTGGAATGCAAAATCATAGCTGCGGGAGGAGATGCAGAATGCAAATCGATTTGGAGTGCCTCCTTCCCGCTCATTACCTTTCTTGTAAGCCCCTCTTACTTTCAACTGCTTCTGAAGATTTCAGACAGCAAAACAGCCTCAGCAGTGAGGGGCTTGAGCCATGGAAACGCTGGCCTCTCAGAGCCTGAAGAGCCTGTTACATAATGTGGATGTAAAAGCAGCAATGCAGCCAAAGAAACGCAGCTCAACCAGAACATTTACCTCAAATCTGACATTCAGCACGCAAAACCTATTGCACATTTACATATCATATAGCTACACACTGCTAAATATAGTCCACCATGCTGTGAGATTTTTTAGGACTTGAGAGCAGGACAGAGAACATGCTCAGTGCACGTCCACACCTCAGTCTGAAGTGTATGCAAAATATCAGTTAATGACTCAGAGCTCAGATTCATCTCAGATGTTATCCGCTTTCACTTCACACTGCAGCACACTTAAGTGATAAATCCAGATGATAGCAGAAATTTTACCATCTAATCCCTGTCTGGCATTACTTTCACATTTTACACATGGCTAAGCAGACTGAAGGAGACACTTAACTGCTGTTAAGCTTTGAGGAAATAATCAATTGAAGACACTGCAAACAAGGCTAATTAGAAATACGGCCATCCTCAGGTAAATACAAGACATCCGTGAAACGACTGCACACTCATTGAACCTTTAAAAAGGACATTATTCCCAAATTAAATGTTACAACAATCCAGATGCTGAGATAAGAGCTGCTAAATGAGGACATAAAGGGAGGTGGTGGGTATCCTGATAGTAAACACAAATGTGATGGGAAAAAAAAATAATAGCATTCACTGTAAGAGTCTGTCTATAATGTTACGGTTATTTTCCTGCCAGAGAATGCAGCTTGTGTACACAGAGAAGTGAGAGAGATAAGGAAATGTTGAACTACCATGTCCTCTGCCCTCATGTCCTCCAATCCATCAGTTTAAAGGACCATACAGGCCATTTTGCATGTTTGAGCCTAATATATTCAATTTTCATACATGTAATGCTACTGACAATCATTTCCCAAAGCATACTACTGTAACGGTGAATTTAGAAAAAAAAAAAATCCTATTTTCCAGACTGCCATTGGTTTCATTCTGGTATGCTATTAAAATCAATGTGTTGATACTTGAAAGGTTCTTGGAATAGGTAATCCATCATTGCGAACAAGACGTGTATTCAGGCTTTTTTTGAAGTTAAGTAATTTTAGTGTTTAAGCACAATAAAAAGCCCGAAGTGATCTGAAAATGCTTCCTAATGGTGCACTCAAGTGCTGTAGTGAAGGACTGACAACAGGAAGCATTTTCAGATTACTCCATGCTTTTTATTGCACTTAAACGCTAATATTACGTAAATTTAAAAAAAAAAAAAAAAAAAANAAGTTGATTTTAATAGCGTACCAGAATGAACTGAAACCAATGGCAGTCTGGAAGGTAGGAATTTTTTTTTTAAATTTACTGTTCCAGTAGTATGCTTTGGGAAATGATTGTTAGAACATTACGTGTATGAAAACTGAATATATTAGGCTCAAACATGCAAAATGGACGGTATGGTCCTTTNCATTACGTGTATGAAAACTGAATATATTAGGCTCAAACATGCAAAATGGACGGTATGGTCCTTTAATCGTGCATTAACATTGAATATGAATAGAAAACCATTCATTTCCTAGCCTTGAACAGACATAATTTCCACAATCAGAAGGGCTTTCTAGTCAAGTGTTCAATAATACTCAGGTGATAAGTGCATTGCAATATTAAAGATAGACAGCTTTAACAAATCTGTTTCCTGAAAGCATCATACAAACCAATTAGGCCCAAATTTCACGGTTAAATAAAATGTTACCTTTGTTGGTGCAAATTACTTTTTAAGTAAGTTGATTGTGATTAATACAATAATGTCAGTTGGAGCCACTGCCAACACTGAATGGCAAAGAACCAAAGTCAGTGACTTCAGCTTTGCCCAAACACATACATATTTTTTTAAGATACAACAAATATACTGGTAATTAAAATTCAAACTGCTCACCTAATTACCGTGGTTATTGTCTCTGCTTGCTGTCTCCAGTTTTAGCTGCACACACGCCGAGCCCATTGTTGTGAATTTTATCATCCATTTCTGGTTTTGCAGTTCAGGATATTTCATTTTCCAAGAGAAACTCTGACTGCATCCAGATACGCCACAAACTCTTCCATAGCATTTCCAGAAGATTAGCAAGTCCTGGTGAAAATGCTCCAAACAAGTCAAACCACAGCATTCACTAAACTCTTCTCCATCATCTTTAGTTAGCATAACTAAGCTTATCAAAACTACCACCTCCTTTTTAAAATTATCTGCCTAAAACTGCAATGAAAAGTTTTCTGGATTAACTCGTCGCTAGCATAGTTGGCTATCTGTACTGTTAGCATTAAGATATGTGTATACGTACCGTTTTGACCTGACCTTTGACCTAAGACCAGAGGTCATCAGGTGAATTTTTAAATTTGCTTGGTAAAATATAACAAGAATTTTTGTAAGCGTTATAATATTGTTAATCAACCAAGTTAATCCTAAACAATAACAATGATCCTAATTTTACCTAATACAAATTATTCCAATTACCTGTGTATGTAAATAATTGCACATGCGCAGTCTTGCATAACAACTGAGACCTAGTTTAATACAAAAACAATGTTCTTAAACTTAATTGAATGAGTTTTATGAACTATCAGTAGTATTAACTCATCATTTCCTAACAAATATCCTAGAATTTTACAAGAATTTTTATGCTAATGTAGCACTGTTAAACCACAGTCCTCTGCCTCTACCCTTAACATTAGACACATCCATGTTAAATTCACAGGGGCATTANTTTTTTTTTTTTTTTTTTTTTTTTTTTTTTTTTTTTTTTTTTTTTTTGTGGTTAGAGAATCCCAGAAAAACAGAACCCCAAAAGTGAAAAAAAAAACAAAATCCACAAAAATAAAACAACCACAGTCTCACACAATGAAAATACAGGCAGCGAAGTATACTTCTTTTATCACAGTCAAAGCCCACAGTTCCAAAAAGTACCACAAGAGGCGCCCAATACAGTCTGACTTCCTCCAGGTACGTTTCTTCTTCTTCTTCTTCTTCTCTATTTATTTCTTTAATCCTACAGTGGTTTACCGTTGTCCCGGCAACGCAAACATGGCAACCAAAACAAATGCCACTTTACAAAACTGTCCAGAAATACAAGTGTCTGTCGCAGACCCGAACACACGTCCTACTCACTGCTCACAGACAAGGACGCTGTACTGTCCGTAACGGCGCTGCTCCGCTGTCCCTCCGCTCCCGCACCACGCTCACTCACACGTAGCGGAAACACCGACCCGCAGTCCGGCGAAGCGAAGGTTCGAAGCGCCGACGACAGCAGCGAAATCCCCAGGACGGGATAGAACGGGTCACGGCACCAGTTGTAGCGGTGTCACTGCGTTGTGTTTGAAAGATTCACGTTGCTGAGTTTTTTTTCCTCCAACTTTATTCTGATCTGGTCTGGTCAGATGAAGATAAAAAAATAAAAAAACACAGGCCTCAGCTCCAGCACACATAAACCACACGTTGGTCATAGCCAGGAAAGAGGAAAATTAACCATTAAACAATGAAAATATTTTACATGAAGGAAACAAAAGTACAATGAATAGATAAATACCTGGTCAGATGAAGATAAAAAAATAAAAAAACACAGGCCTCAGCTCCAGCACACATAAACCACTAAAAGAGAAGTAACACCAGACATAAATGAAATCATACTAGTAAAATAAATTGTAAAACATTTAGAATACAACATAATATAATAACAGAAAATGCCATAAACTGAGTTAACATAAAAAAACAAAGAAAATCAAACATCAAGACATAATAAATAATGATTTAACCAAATTAACTTGCCACAAAAAGAAACTCAACTTACCACGTTGGTCATAGCCAGGAAAGAGGAAAATTAACAGGGTGCACACCCCAAACAGCAGGGGCACCCCCAACCACACAGCTTCCCTGGCCATGCCCCAAAGTGTAATAGTAACAAAAAAAAGCAAGGGAAAGAAAAGGAACATGAATAATAAATAAATAAACTACGGCAGTGGAGATCAACCAAACCTCATTGCTCTGCTACACTAATCAAAAAAAAAAAAAGCAATCTTATCTGTTTAAGCTGATTTCTCTAAATTGCACAGGGTGTTTACATTAAATAAGTTTAATTAAGGGTCATAAACTCTGGATGTTAACTTCTACAATAAAACTGTAAATGTTTAAATTTATGTGTTAAAATAAAAGAGACAGATTTTTAACAGACAGCACAACAGTGGATATAAACAAGGACTGGGCAAATAATTCACCACCTCCCTGTCTACAGCTCAAGCGACTCTGCTGTGTCACGTGACTGTGGACGTCCAATGAAAGGCCTCTGCCTCAGGCAAGATTTTGGGCAAAATACACAGCAATGGGGAGTAAAATTATGACAGAAAAGTACATTTAATTAATTTACCTAGGGAGCAAGAAAGTGCTGTCCAGTGTGGTGAACATGTATTAGAAGCTGTAAATAAATCCTAACATTGATTCAGAGAGACATTAAAACACATGTAAAATTCATCAAAATCCTTTTCCAACAGACCACCTCATGACTTCTCTGTGATTCATCAGGTGATTGATTAATCATTTCAATTTATGGCTGAAACAAGTTGTTCAGTCGTTTTTTCTCTGAAAGGTTTTTTCACCAGACAGAATATGACATCACACCACTGTAGTGGTGGCCACTGGGGAAGTTTCCTGGTATGACTCAAATAACACAAAGAGACTGTGTTGCTTCTGTGGGTGGCCATTACTCATTCTCAGCATGGCAGGCATGATCACCCAAACTTTTCCCAACATCCTGTTTGTCCACACAGGTCATGCCGTGAAGTGAGTGAACATCTTAAATAACCCTAAAATATATGCAAGCATTTGAGTTCAGGTTTAAAGAGCTAGATCCCGCTTGATTATCTTTTAGGTAACAAAGCTGAAACCTAGAATGAGCCTCCATGTTGTGCTCTAAATTAGGGCTTTTAATTTTCTCACTCTTTTTCCTTGTGTTGAAGTCTTTCTTGTGGTTTTGGGAGTAAAAAATACAATGTTTTGGTCTCTGATGGTGTGCTTGGTCTAACAGAAGACACAACAGTTCTTTTTCACATCACACTTGTCTAATTGGAAGATAAAGATTGACATATTTTTAGCCTGTTTGGAAATAGAATCTTTATGTGGTAGAATATTTGCTTTCCTGCATGTACAGTAGGTGTGTGTGTGAAAGCAAACAGAATCAAATCCACAGGGGTTCTGATGCTCAGGAAAACAACACATAAACAAGGTTTGTCAAAAATATATTTTGTATTCATCTTCCTCTGGATATGACTCATGTACAGCAAATACTATAAATACCTCTTTGATCTTGTTCATTTCAGCCAAATTAATTCCAATTTGATGTTTTCTTACAGTGCAGCTGGTCTCATCAATTCATCAGCATCCTATGGGAAAAACATATAACAACAGCAGGCTTTGGTACCTGTAGGCGAAAGCTGACAGTGGTTTATAATTGTGTTGCCTCTCCTATGCTCTCCATGCTTCATTAATTCATTCTATCAAAAAAGAATGAAAGAGGCAGTTAATTGTGGATGACTGCTGCTTCACTGTAAGACTGAACAGAGTGGGACACTCAATATAGAATAAAAGACACTCATTTCTGATCATTTGGATCTGGTCTTTTTGAACTCCCTTCATCTTATCTCAACATGCAATATTAGGCAGTTGAAAACCCAGGAATGGTCAGCAGTCCATCACAGAGGTAAGGATACACAGTCTCTTACCAATACTCACATGTTCACCTGTATAATTTAGTCCTTTATCTACCTGACTTCCATGTCTTAGGTCCAACACAGAAAGGACCACAGCTATAACACATGCACACCTACACCCAAATCCATACATCCAATTCTCTATACCCACTAATCTTGTGCAGGATTGTGCGGGGCTGGAGCCTATCCCAGCAGTCATGGGGTGAGAGACGGGATAAACCCAGGGTCCATCAGGGGTAACACATACTCACACTCACATTGACGCCTATGGGCAATTTGAAGTTTTCAATCCATTTAATCTGTATGTTTTTGGATTGTGGAGGAAAACCACAGCACCCGGATCAAATCCACACAAACTCCACACAGAAAGGCACTGGTAAGGATATGAACCCACAACCTTCTTGCTTTGAGACAAGTATGCTAACCACTAACCCACCGTCCCTAACTCATCTCTTCAAAACATAACATCTGAAGAACCACAACTTACAAGGCCTAGCCGATCTGTGTGCACTACATTTGACATTCAACATGTTCAGTCATTTACACAAAACAATATATTACCATCAGGATAGTACAGGATATGAAAATTGTCTGATAGAATAAGAATGTTTGACTAACCTGACAAGACTCTCAGAAAACCTTTCCTGTGTTCTAATAAATCCAATTTTTAGCAAAGCAATCCTGCACACAAAGAATAAAGCAGCATTTTAACCCAGCGTAAAACATTGCTGTGGTAATGATGAAAAAAAACATTCACCACTCTGGCAGGCGATTATACAGTTTATATTATTACAAATTGTTGCTCAAAAGGCTACAGTAGTTTTATCTTCATTCTGTTGGAGTCACATCTCAATTCAACAATTCAAACATTTTGCTTTTCAAAGGTTGGATCATGATTGGGAGTTTGTTGGGGACAAAATACGTATACTTATGGAAGGTTGACATTTTTGGCTTAATTTTTCCTAAATTCTTTCTTAATTAATAAAAAAACATCTTTAACATAACTGGAAATCAGTGTCAGTCTCATAACATTTATAATGAATAAATATAAACAATGCAGAACATCATAACAATTAAAGCAACATTTTCTGTGGTCAAGGCCAGAGAAAGAGAGAGAGAGAGAGAGAGAGAGAGAGAATAACTGAACAAAATGTTCATAGTTTAAAAGTGTAACTAAATATGCTGATTGCTGCCATTATCACAGCCGGCATACTTTCCATTGATATAATGTATTATCATACTAAGACATTTTCTTTTGGAAAAGCAGCTTCATGTTCTCCAAGGTGGCAATGAATGCAACACGTTACATCACTGTCAGGATCCCCACAACAAAAATGCAGCAGAACTAAAATGCAAAAGAACATTTCATTGATTGATATTTTGGTTGCAATGCTACCTGTTACTTTTAAAAGCCTTATTTCAATGTTGATTAGGAAAATGGTCTGTAAAAGTTTTTAATTAATGACTTCTGGACCCCTTTCTTCTCTTTATTACTCTTCTCTGGATGCAGTACGTATCAAACTCCTTTAGGCAGGGTCACACTCGGAATTCTGGGCCCCTTGAATGAAAATTGCTTTGGGCCTCTTTTGTTAATTAACTCATCTTATATGAATTCTTGTGGGCCCTCTCCTGCTGTGGGCTCCTACAATCGCCATCATCTTTCACTCCACTAGTGACGGCACCTACAGGAATCATGGCTGCTCTTTTTTCAGAGAGTTGATTGGTGAGAAAGCAGGTCTTAAATAAATTTTGTTACATTCTGACTGACTGAACTACCAGAGAGCAGCTTATCCCTGCAGCATACAGGTTACCATGGTGATCTACCTAAAGTAGAGCCATCTTTTGCCAGACCACAACTCATAAATTTCACTTTGTGGGACAAAGTTTCTGAATGATTCCACAGCCTCATTGTCATCCAAAAATTACAATAGTGATTTGTTTCTTTGATTATAGCCACACAAATATAAAATACACTAGTTACATGAATTGAATGTCCTGCCTCCTGCTGTGTGATTTCACAAAGAAATATGGAACAAGTCACAGCAGTCCCAATAAATATTGTTCATTTTACCATCAGCTGTTATTATACTTTGACTTTCGACATCATAAATATCCATTTCAGATGATGTATTCACTGTCTTTACACAAAAAAACAATTTGGACTCTCTATAGAGGAAAAATAAAAGACAGTTTTTTCTTGCTTAGAAAGCATGTGCATGACCCGCTAAAATCCTTTTTGATATCACAAGAAAATAACAGGACTAGCCCTTTAAAACATATAGCTACACAATAAAAGATGTGTTCAAGGACGTACTTTTCAAATCTGATGTCTCTTTTACATCTATTACAAAAATGGCAGGATCAAAAACAACACTCAATTAAAAGGGGGTATCATGGTTTACTCAAGTTAAACTTTTTAATCCAGACTTGTATGATTGTAACACAGGCTAGCCCCACAGAATGCTGTCCACAGGTGCTGGTGTGAGATTTCCCCTTAAAGGCAGAATTCTTCCTGTATTCAGCTCTGACACTTTTCTGCTGTGTGTGAGCTGTGAGTTTAAACCACACAAGGATCAAGTAACAGGACACAGAACAGAGAAACAGTCACTGTACCCAGAATCATGACAGTTTAAGACAGTACCAGAGTTGTAAGGCAGCTATAAAACTATACATTCTCTGGGGTTGGGGAAGCTATACATAGGCCTATGATCTGATTCAATCATTCAGCTTCTCTCACTTAATTGAATTCATAATAGCTAAAGCCATGATGAGTTAGAGAATGTAGAGGATTGTGGCTTTAAGGCATTGACATTGTTAAAGACCTATGAAAGTAGACTAGTGTAAAAATTAAACAAATGACTATATCAAAGTAGAAATGACGTGCTGCAAGTAAAAGCGGATGAGTGAAGGCTTGCTACAGCTCAAAGCAGAGAGTAACATTTCCGGTTACTCCTGAGCTTCTGGTTCACTTTTAACCTCCTCCACGCTGTTGAAATGCGTGGCAAGCTCCTGCAGCACGGCTGTCCTGCCCAGATGATCGTTCCTCCTTTTCTCCATGATCATGTCCTCCAAACTCTGAAACTCCAGCACATGTGAATGTTTGTCCAACATGAATATTTTCAGCCTGTAGGGCTGTTTGCCTATCCGTATCTCTCCCCCCATTTTGAACTCTCGCTTGCCGAACCTGCACCAGGCTGCAAAGGACTCGGAGTTTCTCCAGCTCAGCTCTCGGTCCTTTAAACCCACTTGTTCCATCGCGTTCTGCACAACCATGTCCGGACCGAGAGCTTTGAATTTGTACAAGTCGTTCACAATCCTGCACCTCCTGCCCTGACTGGCATCTGTTAAAAAGCTGTTCTTCACCTCCGATCTGTGCAGGTGCACCACTTGGAAATCTCCCACGTACACGGCCCAGTGGGGATACTGGCCAGTAGCCACAAACTCAACCAAATCCCCCGCTTTGCATTTGTTTAACAGATTCTCCGGGGAGAAAACCTCCAGGTCTGCGGACTTGGCGCTCTTCTCGTAAATACATTCATCTCTGTTGTAGACGGCGCACTCCACCTCGTCGCGCCGGTCGTAGTGTTTCTCTTCCTGATTCGGGTCTTTATCTTTGCCAACCACCGCACAGCCATCCTCCAGCTCGTCGTCGTCGTTAGAAAATATATAAGAAACCCCGATCCGTGGACCGTCCTCTGTGTCCACGCCGTTCGGGTCCACAGTGGGAACTTCTGCGTAACTTAAATGTGACAGCTTATCCACCTGGTTTCCCATGCCGCTGTTCAGCCTGAAACACGATCTGATGCCGAGCTGTTATCATCCGCCAAACATCAGCGGACTTACATTATATCACCGCTCCAAACTTCCCGCTCCTGAAAAGGGCTTTTATCCAATTACGCATAAGAATACCTCCATGTTACAAATGCGGGGACAGCCTGTTGAAGACCCATCAACAAGTGGATTTGGGGAAGAATAAAAAACTGGTTTCAAATTCTGCAAGGAGAAATAATCCCTCAGGTGTAGCCTGGGAGACTCACCTGCTGTTTCCCTGCGTAAAGTTCCGGCTGAAATAAAGGAACCAATAAGAATTACAATCCAATTCCTCGCCTCATACCGGTAATATGTGTTTACACCGTGGACAATAGTCCTTCATGCTGTCATTGTGTGCAAAGACTGCGTACCGAGCAGCACCGATCCGGCGGCGATCTGAAGCAGATCTGCGAGCCTCCAGCGCCGCACGGCTCCGCTTTTAAAGCGGAAGTGCGCGTAATTTTCACTACCGCCTCTTTAACATTTCACTTCATCTCCAGGGAAAAGTTAAATGATCCAAAATAAATGGTTTACTTTTGTTTCCATAATACCTCAATTTAATGCACCATTTGGTTTTGTGAAACCAGAAATGCAAATTGAAGAGGACTAAGTTATAAAGCATCAGAGCTTAATAGCATTCAGTGAAATGAGAAGTCATATTTAATGATAAGTTACAGTGGTGATACTCTTGTGCTTTATTATTCCAGTAATAAAGCACAATCAAAAGGATTCTACGATTGATATAGTTTATTTTTGTACATCATTCTAATTAAAAACTCATTTTGGAGTCTGAAATGAGTTCCACAATAAATTAATTAATTATTAAAAAAAAAAAAAAAAAAAAAACTACCAAAAACTACCAACTTCCACGTAAAATGTCAGTTTCAAAAATTTATTTTAAAAATCAATTATTAACAGAAAAATGCTGCCCAAATAAGTATCAAAAGTACCGATAGGGAAGAATGGCCCCTACATTTGAGATAATAAAATAAAAATGTCTAGACTTGGAAATATTTTACCTTTAAAATTAAATGAGGAGAACACGCTCCTCAGGCTGAGAAACTCTGTAAAACTCTTGATAATTTCACAAATTCAACGTACCAATAAGATGATTTTTTTTTTTTTTAAAAGGGGGGGGGGGGGGNTTGATAAATTTAAATTTTGGAGATAATCGTTTTTTTTTCTATGTGGCAACTGATTTTAGTAGCTTTTCTAAGAATGATCGTAAAATATTTATCCACAAAATAAGTCGAAAATGTAATGTGGTAAAATACATTCCCTCTGAAATGTAGTGGAGTAATATAGAAACTTCCCTAAATTGAAAATAGTAAAACACCAATTCTCCCAAACTGTATAACAGGCAATGTATTTGAGTAAATGTATTTTACTCCTCTGAAATGCAGGATACAGTAGCAGACTGGACTGTGTGGGGTCCCACATCTGTAGACTTTGTACTTTCGACCATTTTTCTGTCCTTGATTGAACAGCAGCTGCAGTCATTTGCTCCCTCTCATCTCCTGGTGGGACCATAATGTCTCTGTTAGGTTTGTAGTTTCTGCTGGCCTGCCCAGACTCGCTCTCACTTAAGGGGTTATTTTCTCACTACTGTATCCCACAGGCAAGGGGAATGTGCACAGTGTGTCCCAAAAATGGCACACTGCCGCAGATTGTGTGTGAAAACACTGTCCTGGAAGGGTATGATCGTGAGTGAGAGCCAAGGCAGAGGCAGAGGAAAGAGTATGTTTGACCAGTGTAGATTACACACACTGTGAATAAGAGAATGAGGCAGAAGGACATTTTTTTGTTGTTGTTACCAGCAGATAAATTTGACCCTGAATCCAGTGCTCCGCTGGGTACAGTCATAGAGTAAAGGAGTGGGTCTTTATAGAATTTATCCCATCATCCACTCTGGTTTGAACCAGGACGGCTTCAGCAGCCACCAAACAGCAGATTAGAAAGGAGGCCACTTTCTAATCTTTCTAATTCTAGTCTAATCTAAGACTTTGGGCAATGCTCCTTAAGAGTATCAGGTGAATTAAGAGACTGAGCATTCTTTGAGTTGCACAGGATCACACAATGTAATTCCCAACCCACTGTAATCCAGACTGCTTAACAAGATTCAGCTTGGGTCACCAGGTTCAAAATAAATTTCTTTGCCCATGTTTCCAGGTAAAAACTGTGCCAAAGATAACACAATACCAAGATGTGTGAGGGCTTTTACTTATTTATTGGTAACTTATGAATACATTTTCTGAAAGTTTAATACTAATGCTTGGCAATTATGACAGCTGGAAGATGAACCGCAGCCTGTCCTGAACTGACCAGATAACAACGCAGCATGATTCAGTACAACACTGACTAAGAAGAGGTCTTGCACTTCCCATTTTCAGACACGAAATGAGGTAAAGATGATAAACATAGGTATCGAAGCACCAGAAAGTCAGTGTAGTGTGCAAGAGGGCAGGACAATTTCTGCGTCACATTCAGGTCTCTCTAGAAAAAAGAGATTTTTCAGGTCAGGATATACATATATATATATGCACAACCTCTTTTTCTTTTGACCTTTTCTCCTATTGCAGGCCTGAAGTCTTGGAGCAGCAATGTCACATGGAGTAAAAAATAACCTGTTTCCCAAGTGAATCCAGCAGATATCTTACACCTTTCTGAAGAATAAGATGCAGGAAAAGAAATGAACTGTTATACTTCTGTCATGTAGTCCATTTGACTGCTTTTTGGATCTTCTTATCCTCAGGTGGCATGACCCAATTTATGCCCCTGGTGCCCCCTGGTGACACACCATAATTTGTGGTGCTGGGAAATTACTGGAGCAGGGAGACAGGGGAGACACAGTCAATTAGGCAGGGCTGCACCTGTCCAGTGGGGACACAGCAAGAGGCAGACACAGCTACAAACTGACACCTTCATCTTCCTCTGAAATATGTCTTTCATAATTTCAAAACTTCAGATGGATTTATCAGACATCTTGATGGCGTGTTGTTAAATTCAGTGTTCATTTAAGCCTGTGAAGCTAGGTGAACAAGTCCATGTTTGAGGCAGATGGACAGAGCATCCGGAGTGCCGCATCTTGCACACCATCTGTTCCACCTGGGTTGGAAAACATTTACAACGTACGGCTTAATATCATGTAATATGACTGGCTACGATTCAAAGCCAACGGGGGCTGGAATCAGTCTTCGAAGTAGTGATAGAAAGCATTTAAAATGACACTGGAAGACATTTTCAGGGAGGAAAAAAAAGTTTTTATCTTATTACATATTTATTTATATGTTCATATACTTTTTACATATTTATTTGTAATAATAACATGTATCTCTGGAGAAGAGGGTAGATGGAGAAAGGATGGAGGAAGGGCATGTTGGAGGAATGTCACTTCTTTCTTCTTTTTTTTTAACTCATTTAATTACAAGAGCATCATCATTATTATTATTCAGTCATAATATTCACAGTCCCATTAAACAAGCTACAACAAAGATTTCCTAAAATATAGGTCGACATATAAAACTAGCATTTTTAAACACTGTGTTGGAGGATGGGGATATCTGGAATGACCAAGTACTGCAGGGGTACCAACTAGATAATAGACAGGAGATTGGGGGACTCGCATTGTGAAAGGTAGGTGTGTATGAACACACACACACCGAGGGCCTAAGTGAGGTGTACAATACACACGCATACACAACATACACACAACGGTTCTACACAGTCATCATGCTTCAACATAACCTCGTGTTAGTCTTTTTTTTTTTTTCTACATCAGCATCAAGTTATTCAAAACAACAACCACATATGGGTCAAAAATTGCAGAAGGCAAATTCCTTCAAAAGAGGAAAAACCCAACAAAATGCATTACCATTCTAAAAGTACTATATGTCCTTGTAGCCGTGCTGAAATTCATGACAGACTTCAGACAGTTTTTGGGCCATCACATCTTTCAGACGCTGGGTAAAACATTAGCATTTCTATCCCAAGGGTCTGTGACAGCCTTTATAACAAAGTTGCCGGCTACTTTCTAGACTACAAACCCTATTTCTCAACACACAGCTGTAAACAGAATCCTTTGGAGAGTGTGGCAGATTGGCTAAAAGTGCACGGCACTGCAAACTAACTGGAGTCCATCCAGGGGGGGATACTGGCAGGCAGCAGCGAATAACAGGCCTGGGACACAAACACAGACTGGACTGTTCCTGTCCTGTTACATCACGTATTCTTTGTTAATCTTGTCACATTTTGGAACTGGGGTGAGTTAGTGACCCAATTTTTTGATTTAATTGATTATATACACTCAAGCAGAACACATAAATCAACTGAAAGAATCATAAAAAGGAAAAAAAAAAAATCCTGATTGGCTGATAGTATTAAGGCAACAAAATTAAAAAAAATAAAGGAGTGTAAAAAAAAGAAGATAAAAAAAAAGGAAATTTGGTCTTTGGTGTTGTTGCATACTGAGAAAGAAAAGTCCAGCAAAACAAAATAACAGAGGACACTTAAATCAAATTTTAGACTGAACCTCTTTAAGGGTCCAAGGTGAAACACTGCCAGACCAATGTGGAATTTTACATGAGATTACTTCATTCACAAGATTAGATAATCCTGCACAGTGCAAATAATAAATGCCCCAAATATCAATAACAAGAGGAAGGTATTTTTTGATGATACTGTATAAGTTGTGCAAAGATATGCATCATATTTCTTAAAGAACCATACCAATGGTTTTGCATGTTTGAGCCCAATAAATACTACTCACATACACGTTACATTACCCAACCATTTTCAAAACGTAAAACAGCATTTTAGTTTGTGTGTTATTTTGCTGTCTTTCAAACCCAAATCTTCAGGTGATATATCGACCCAAAAATTCAATGTTTCGCCTGCTAACACTTATGCTTGATTGTAGAGGGCACGGTCATTTTAATTTCTTGGTAAAGCAGTCTTTTCTCCTGGGACTATATTCCCTGGCGGAGAAATACATTTTTTTCCATGCAGCTCTATGTTGGATCATTAAATTAGGTAACTTCAACAAAAAGTAATAACAGCATGTTTTTTGCTGTGATAGTAAGATTGCCTATCTCAAGCACATTACAAAAAGCACTGGCTTCCTGGATGGAAGGAAAAACAATTAGAAAAATTTAGCTCCAGTACTATTTTTTTTTTTTTTTTTTNTTTTTTTTTTTTTTTTTTGGAAAATGGTTGGCAGTATAGTAACGTGTATGTGGGTAGTATTTATTGGGCTCAAACATACAAAACCACCAGTATGGTCCTTTAAAGTGAGACAACAGGGGGAGGCAGGAGGTTGGTCCTAGACTGCATAAGCCACAATTCCTGAAGAAGTTTGTTAAACATTTCATATTTATTCTGTTAAAGACTTTCTATTATCGATGTAATATTTAACTATTTTACACTCCCCTCTCAATGATGACAAAAGCATCCT
Source organism: Lucifuga dentata (assembly GCA_014773175.1). Taxonomy (NCBI): domain Eukaryota; kingdom Metazoa; phylum Chordata; class Actinopteri; order Ophidiiformes; family Bythitidae; genus Lucifuga; species Lucifuga dentata. The sequence continues at coordinate 324,132 of VXCM01000088.1, read as the reverse complement.
GTGAAAGAAGAATGCTTTTGTTGCCAGTAGTGTCTTTCAGGTTAAATGCTGTTTACCTGCATCAATGTAACACACTATGATAATAGCACCATTCCAACAGATAACACTGCCTTGCTACAAATAAGAGCAACCACACAGGGGATTGGCATAAGGATAGTGCTGGGAGTCTGTCTGGAGAGCGATTCCTCATATAGCAGGTACAGTAAATGACCAAGTGCTAGGCGGGGCTAATTCTCTGATGACTGGATATTGTTTTGAAAGGGGTGGAGCTTATGAAGATGGGCGTATCCTTATGACCGGATATGAAGATGCAGGCTTGCAGCTGAGTAAGAAGTAATTGGTCTTTTTGATGGCATTTCCTCGTGAACATATATGGAAGTTTTGGGGGAGGGGCTTATGTGGATTGGTCCTTCTGCAGAGCTGAGATGTTGAGAGGAGGAGGCGCCCGTCCGCTCCACTCCCTCAGCTGGCCGTCCTTGAAGAGGAGGTTGAGTGCAGGCAGGGGGACACCAGACTCTGCTAGCGGCTGGCTAAGAGGGCTCAACACGCCGCTGTCCAGGTCAGCGGACTGGCTGCCGTCCTGCCAACACAGGTCAAAGGTCAGGACACACGAGAGAACAGATGTGGCTCAAGGATGAATTGCTCTGGGATAAAAAAAAGCAGATAACGGCTATGATCTATTCCAGCAATATGATTTTTTTTGTGTAACATCTAATTACCTCAAGATAACAAATTAATTCAGCAGTGCCCTTATTTATTATTTTAGCCAATTATCCCGAGGTAAAGCTTTACTTGTATTGTTTTCTTAAATAATTTTGTTTATATCATAAACACACAAGATTTTGCCCCACTGATGTCGCCTCAGTGTTTAGCAATGTCAGAGTCAGCTTCAACTTCATGAAAGCCAGAAGCAACTGGAGAGCAAACACTGGAGGTCACATAATAACTACAAAAACACTTGTCTGTCCTAAAAACCAGCCTCTAGTGACTTACTGCTTGAGTGGAATTTTATTGGGTGATGACATCATTGACTTTGGCATTAAGTGTTCCAGAACACTATGCAACACTGGGCAACCTTTGTTATTCATTCAAGCTAGTTATCTCAACTAGCTATGAAACTTTTAAACGATTCATTGTCTTCAAAGTTTGTCCTGCACATACAAATTACACACATATATTTTCCATTCACCTTTTTCTTCTTCTTTTTTTTTTTTTTTTNTTTTTTTTTTTTTTTTTGTTGTAAGGAATGTAAAGTGTCGACCTGGCGTGACCGGAGAGCTCTTACCTGGAATGACTGAACGAAGCTCAACACCTTCAGCGACAGCTTGCGGCTTGAGTGAAGTAGCTCTTGAAGGCTGAAACGACAACAAAGTTAATGTCTAGCACTGCCTGACCGCCACGACTATGCACTTTTCATAAAAGAGCTTTTCTAACCTCTCGTTGCTGCACAGTTTGTGCGAGGCGATTTTCCGACACACTTTGCGGTTGAGCTCGGAGCTGAAGAGGGGCATGCCGAAGCACAGCTCCAGAGGGACCCATTCATCTTCACAGGAAAGAGCTGACAGAGAGGTTTAGTGAGGAAAGGGAGGGACGAGTAAAAAAAAAAAAAAAAAAANAAAAAAAAAAAAAAAAAAAAACAAGTAAATGAATAAAACAAAAAAATTTGGCCTACTGTCGGTTTTTCCTTTGCCATCTCCGTTGTTCTCTTCGGTCACCAGCTCAAAGGACTCGGTGCTGCCGTTGGTGTCCAGGCCTCCACCTAAGTGAGTGTCTCCTTGAAGGGAAACAACAACTCTTATCATTAAAACAAACAGCTAATTCTGGAAAACTGATCACAGGCAGCTTAGAGCCAGACTGACCTTCAGTTAGAAAACCCATTAAGGACAACTTCAATCCAAAGCTTTTGTTTACTGCTAAATAAAAACAATAACTTTGCCAATTAAAATAAACTGTGCACATTATAATGCTTTTATGTGCATAACTACCTATAGTAAACAAAACTTCAACTGATTACATTAGCAAAATTCAACCATTAAATCTCAAGGAAAAGGCTAAGAATGTTCGATCCATGTCCATTAGCAAAGGCTATCACAGTAAGGGACACAATCACACAGACAAACAGCATAATTAAACTGGACTGCCAGCAACTCTTTTCTAATTTGCACTATCAGTGCCAATGGCCATCAGAGGCAAGAACATTGTTACTAATTCAACTATATGTCTTGTCTGTCTAATGCTTCCATGTACAGATATATCAATGCTTACACACATATAGTGTGTAATGACATTGTTACAATTTTAAAGGACCATACCGGCCATTTTGTATGTTTGAGCTTAATATATTCAATTTTCATACAAGTAATGTTACTGACAATCATTTCCCAAAGCATACTACTGGAACAGTGAATTAAAAAATTTTTTTAACATAATTTTAGCATTTAAACACAATAAAAAGCGCGGAGTGATCAGAAAATTCTTTCTTGTTGTCAGTTCTTCACTACAGCACTTGCATGCATCACTAGGAAGCATTTTCAGATCACTCTGTGCTTTTTATTGCGCTGAAATGCTAAAACTACGTAACTTCGAACAAACCCTGAATACATGTCTTGTTTGCGATGATGGATTACCTATCCCAAGAATGTTTCAAGTATCGACAAGTTGATTTTAATAGCGTACCAGAATGAGCTGAAACCAATGGCGGTCTGGAAGGTGGGAAAAGTTTTTAACTCACCGTTCCAGCAGTATGCTTTGGGAAATGACTGTCAGTAACCTTACGTGTATGAAAACTGAATATATTTGGCTCAAACATGCAAAATGGCTGGTTGGTCCTTTAAACTTAGCATGGTTCTCTACAGCATCTAATAATGTATATTCCAATGCAAATGGTGTTGATGTGTGTGTTTGTATCTGCCCACCACTGCAGTCAGCAGCGTCGCTGGACCTGCGACGGTGCCTGTTGTTGGAGTTGAGCATGGTGACATAGCCACACTGGTGCTCCAGATCCACCTGCTCCTTCAGCTTCCTCAGAGCCTTGTGCACACACATGTTGGAGTAGGAAAACTCTGCATGGGGGGGGNGAGAGAGAGAGAGAGAGAGAGAGAGAGAGAGATTATCCTACTTAAACCCAATATATTAGTTTTATATGAAATACCTTCATCCAGTATGTTTTGTTCTGAAAACAAACATATTAGGAAGATGAGGCTTGCAGTAATTGTTACTGAGAAGCTTCATAAGCTTCATAACTGCAAAGAACGCTATTTGGATGATGTTTGGAGAGATCTGAGCCAAAAACAGCAGATATTTGAGCCGACAGAGAGCAGAGCACAGCTTGATCACTGGATTGAGGCATTGTTCGGAATTTACACAAAGCAGAGCCCTGACAATCTCCTAATATTAATTTTTATCAAGAATAATAATAAAATAATCTCTCTGTATACTAAAAGAAAGTCTGTCCTGTACCAGTGAATGTCAACCAAAAACTTCTTCCTGATCCTAAAGTCAGGGAATAGGAAGTGAATGAGAAAGTCTTTCACTCATTTTTCATGGATCAGATTCAGGCTATACATTAGTCAGAAATGCTATGCTAATCTGCATTCTGTGGCTTTGAAAGAAAATGGTACCTCAAACACAATATTATGTACAGTAAGCAAGATTCTTAAATTGAGTAACACTCTCCTTGAAGGAAAAATTAATTTCTCCCTTTAATTTCACAATCTTTCATTCTTCGTTCATTGTAGCCATTACGGGATCCATATTCAGTGTTCAGCTGTTGTTTTTATGGCTCCTCCGTGTTTTGCAAATTAAAGTATGTTAATTAAAGAGCTGAGATAAATTAATTCAGTTGAATTAATTTAAAAATTAATTCCGCAGTGATAAATCATGAACACCTGTATCATTAGCATAAATGTCTTAAAATGTTGACTGGCAATACATCTTACAGCCGTGCCACATAGCTTACCTCCCATCATATCCTCCTCATCAAAGGGGAAGGGGACGTGAATGGTTTCTCCATGGCCGTGCATTCCATGACCCTGAGACACACACACACACAAAGGAACGCACGCACACAAACACACGCTTAACGCCATGAGACTTCTTACTAGAATCTGTCATTACAAAGGGTCATGCAGATAACTTCTTCATTAGCAGTCTGAATTTCTAACTCCAGTCTAAGTGAGTGAGTGTGAGTGTGTGTTTGCTTTTACCTGGATCAGTACAGCAGAGTGTGTGAGGGCATCATTGAGCATGGTCAGTACATTGGATGTAGGTACAACTCCAGGGTCGTGACCCCAGGAAGTGATCAGCAACCTGTCATACATCTGAACAGACAACACTGGCTTAGCAAAAAGTTGTTCCAGAACAGCTGAAAGCAGTGATGGTGCAGAGCGTGCATCTCATGACAAACAATACTGAATAATAATCAGTTACAGTAAATTTTAGATTTTATGTTGCTTTTTATGAAACTCAAAGATGAAAAGATTAAAAAATATAGACAAACTAAACAAACGAAAGCAAAAGAAACAATGCTGAGCACAAACATACACACAAGGAAATGTCAAAATATCCTTGCGTGCCTCTTTCCACTAGGAAGATCAGGTTTATTATAATCTCACTTCAACTACTACTTTTAGAACAGGTTCACACTAGGACATGAAAAAAGAATGACAGAGAGGAATCAATACTCCTCCATTCCAATTAACACAGCAACCTCCCACTAAGTGAAACACATGAACAGATGAAAGACTGAAATCAAGTTCAAAGTTTGTAGCCTGGCCGTGATATGCTGCTGTGTTCCCATATAAAAGCTCTTTGATTTTCACTGCCTTCCCCAGGGGCTTTGCCATATCGAATTCCCTTTTGTTCCCTGCTGTACATTCCCTGGATATTTCAGAAATTCCAACTATGGGAATGCAGCAATGAAGAGTGTGTTATGGAGATCGCAACACACCTGGTGCATTGTTGGGAGAACAATGATAGTGTTCTGACCACCTGTCCCTCAAACTCAAATGGCAAAGTCAAAATTTAAGACAAAATGGGTCAAAGACATATGACAGCATCAAATCACATCTTTGATCTGAAACATTAGGTCTTGACATATTTCTTATCATATAAATCAACTTTCCTATCTGACTTCAAAGGCTATTTTTCTTTATACATTTGTCAACATACAGTACATTTACACACTGTACCTGCACATTAACCTGCGTATTTACACACTGGGATTATTTGCTTGGTCTAACCTGGAATTTGTCTGGCAGTTTACGGAGCCTGGAGCCTTTGGAGAGCAGCAGAGACGGCGGGCCTTGGCCAGTCACATGGTATAGATACAGCTTAAACCAGATGGAGCTAACCTCAGGGATGGCTGGGCCAATGTGCTGCAAGAAGAAACATACACATACATAAGTGCACAGGAGCTTAACTAATACGTGCATATGTATGTGCACATAATCAGACAGTTTTTCTGAGTCATTTCTCACATATTCATTTATTTAAAAGTAATAAGTAACATATAAGCAAAAGGAAATAATGGTGCTTCTGTTGTACAACATTAGCAATCTACAGACTGGTTTGTTCTGAGTAGTACAAACAGTAGCTGGCAGTTAAAGGTGTGAATAAAACACACACACACACACACACACACACACACACACACACACACACACACACTCTCTTTGTATAGTATTGTTGTCAGATGCAACTGCAGGCTGAGCGCTCACAAAGTCATGCATGACCTTGGGTAAACATGAGTGTATACACACACCACGATACTGCAAACACACATGCACCAATATCCTACTAAAACACCAACATACAACCATTGCACACACACTTGATTCATCATCCCAGCAGGCCACTAACCCCTTTGCTCCCCCTCCTTCAGGTGTCATACCTGAGGCGTGCAGCTGCTGATGGGCCTGATCTCGTTGCTGAGCGGCGCCATCGACACCAGCAGCTTATAGTTCTTATTGAGGACGCGGCTGCAGGTGGCTTGGTCCAGACCCAGCAGACTCTCACAGCGCAGCATGTCCAAAGGGAAACCTGGTGTGGGGAGAACAGGGGACAGGCAGAAAAAGAAAGAGGATAAAGGCTATATAAAGCAGTGATAGGTTCTTTCCTATTATACACAGTGTCTTCTGTGACATGTTTAAAGGATAAGAACAGTGATTTTGCATGTTTGAGTCCAAAATATACAACTTGCATGCACATGATGTTACTGACAACCATTTCCCAAAATATACTACTGCAGCAGTACATTTTAGACACCCACCACCACCACCACCAGACTGCCATTGATTTCACTTCATTCCAGTATGCTATTAAAATCAACTTGTATGACTTAAAACACGCTTGAGATAAATAATCCATCACAGAGAACATGATGTCTTTAAGTTTTTTGTGCAACACAGAGCTACACGGAAAACAACGTATGTCTGCCAGGGAAAAAAAATCCCAGGAGAAGATGGCTTTTACAGAGCAATCAAAAATGTTTGTCACTTCTACATTCACCATATGTGTTAGCGAGAGAATTATTGAATTTGAAGTTGGGTGTAATAACAGAAACGTCAAAACAGACACGGCAAAGTTGTCTGCGCGTTCTCTCTCCAATGCAACTTGGGACGAATGTTCATAATACAGGATTAGTCGCTAATGTTTAGAATTATTCCACAGCAATTCTATGCAAAAACCTGCTTTTGTAAGTTTCTGAGCTGCTGTTTCAAATTCATCTACAGCTGATCACATCTGTCACTAACTCTCTCAGAGACTCATTTTCGGTGTCATGCTGTCCACGACTGAAAATATAAATCACTATATTTCTGTTGCCTTTGCTGCTGAATAAACACAGTTACCAGCATTGCTACTAGACTCTACACACACCAGCTAGCAGAAGCAGCAGCAGATGAGGAAGACTAAGAGACAATGAGAACTGAGGCAGCCAGCCAAAGCAAACACGCAGCATCTGGTGGCACAATAAAATAAAGGGGAAACCAGGAGATTTGCTTTGTTGTGGTTTGAGGAGCTACACTCTGCTGCTTTCCCTTGAGAAACTAGTGGACAATACAGCTTTGCTTTGGATTTACTCTTTATCTAGAAACACTGTACCATATTTAATAGAAACGTCTGAGACTTTCACAGGTGAGACAGAACAGAAAATTGAGACTCAGCAATAAGCACATGGTGCATGTTTTTCTGCAAAAAGCATCAAAATATGAGGATTTTTCCATTCACTCTTCACTCTCACATGAACATAATGTACTTAGAGGCTTTGTTACTCCTGACAAGCTAATTAAAATAAGCTAATTAAAAGACTTGAATTGGAGTTGTTTAGTTATTAAGTAGTTTACTTGATCTCTTGTGGCAAAGACAGCTCAGAATATGTTTCTGGTAATATATAATACATACAGTAGATGCTGATTTAAAGTGATTAACTGCAGATCTGTCAGTGCCTTTCAAAGTGCTTCAATAAAAATAATAGTCAAAACTCTCAATAATGAGCCCATTGTGCTTTGAATGACACACCCACATTTACACACACATCTCAAGTGTCACCATCTTACCAAGACAAATTCCTATACAACCAATATACTGTATGATTCAATTGCTTCTATGTTGATTATGGTGACAACACTGAGAGCTTCTCTCTCTCTCTCTCTCTCTCTCTCTCTCTCTCTCTCTCTGTCTGTCTGTGTGTGTGTCTGTGTTATGCTCACACACACTCATGCCAACTCATTCCCTCTGCCTTTGCCGACTCTCTCCTTAAATTTCATTCTGAACTATGTGAACTAAGTCTGATTTGTTTTCATCAGCAACAGTGTCTGTTCTGTTAGCAGAAAATTACCTGTGGACAACAAAGAGGAAGCAAAGAGGGTACCGTGTGCAGACAGAAATATGACTTTCTGTTTTGTTAGCTTGCAAGCAGGAAAGGGAGTAGTGGAGGCAGTGAGGGAGGCACGGTGAGGACTGGCATCCGAAACCAGCAAACAGGGTCACGTAACAATCTGCAGCAAACCAAACTGCTGCCAAGATAAGACACATCAAGTCATCTGAAGGAGTTCAGATACCTAGATCTGTCTTACGTATCTTGGCTTATCTATGTTTGGTGTTGTGTGTAGTTACTGATATGGGGAATGACAGAGAGATGGGTCAGTGTGGAGTTACCTATATTTGGAATATCAGGTCCCTGGTCCTGAGTGAGTTCTTTATTGTAGCGCAGGAAGAGGATTGTGTTTTTCAGGGTCAGAGCATGGTCAAAGTAACGCTGGGCCTCACCCTCTGCTGTACTCTCCACCTGCAGCATAGACGGCAGGAAGTTGAGTTTTGGTCTTGTGCACGCATATGCAATATCTATGTGCATGTACTGCACACATCGAGCTGCATAGCAACAGGTCTAATATTTGGGACTGACATTAAGTCCTATGCGCACATTGAACCTGCAATCTTCATTGCAAATGCTGGTCTCACCTTCTCCAATTCAGCCAGGAAGCTGTCCAGAGTCTCATCGGACAGCTTCCCCACCTCAAACATGGTCACTGCATGACTCTTCAGGTTCTGATAACACAAGGACAAAAACGCAGCAGAATCGAGTCAAACACAAGGTGTGAGAATTAATGTTGTCTTTGAATGTTGAGAGCCTGTGTGTGTGTGTGTGNTGTGTGTGTGTGTGTGTGTGTGTGTGTGTGTGTGTGTGTGTGTGTGTGTGTGTGTGTGTCATTGTGTTATATCCACTCACTTACCGGAGACAGGTTGCCCATCATGAGGAAGGCCGTCAGTGTGGAGTCAAACAGGAATGCGATCCTCTTGGTGGGTGCAGGCGGGATGCTCAGGCTGCTAACACTGGCTGTGTCTGCTGCAGAGAAAACCAACACAGGCATCAAAAACTGCAGCTGTACAAATGCATGGGTGGCTTTGTTATTGTCAAATTGAGATAATGAGCTTATGAGGTTTTGAAAACATTATATAATGTTTACAAGGAGAAGTCATTGTAAATACTTGAAATTTAAAATGATTATTAATTCTCATGTAAATGTGCTTAATGTTAAAAATAGGCAATTTGAGAACTTGATAGTTTGAGTAACCCAATTGGAGCTAAAGATTCAATTAGACCAAAACACCTGTAATATCAGCAGATTTTCAGAACTGACTGAATTTTCTTAGGGATTAATTAGCATTGTTGTTTCCCAAGTAACAATCAGAAAGTGGTTTATGTGCACACTTCAGTAAGAGTTTAAGTACATTTATTTGGTGAGTGTGTTTGTCCAAACAGACCTTGGTCTTCCAGGCTGGTGGTGTCAGTGTCAGTGGCTGAGGAGCCTCCTTCCATCACCGGACTGCTCTGCTCCCAGGACAGCAGCATCTTCTGAGGATCCATGGTGCTCCTAGCACAGAGCGCACAGAGCCACATTAACCGCATAAACCTTGATGATGCTAACACCAAATTCCAAATGCTCAGGTGCTGCCATTAGAGTCTGAAGTTAAACTGGTTTTTACTTGAAGGCCTCTGCAATAATAAAAAGGATTTTATTTTTCTTGAAGAGGAGAAGAGAGTGAGGGATTTACCAGATGGATAATTGTGGAAGAATGGATGCTAGACTCAAAACATGACTTTCATTATCCATTTTACTTCTGTGTTTAAAAATATTTAGTTGGTGGACATAAAAAATATTTCTTAATGAAACCTTTTGTGAGTAATTTGCCACAATAGTATAATTTCCACAAATTTCAAGTGTTTTGATTCTCCAGAAATTCCAGAAATTTCTAGTTTACAACCATTAGTGGGACACATACCATAGCTTGATAACCACTTAGTGCAAAGTGTGTTCAAAACTTAGTTCAAAATGTGTTACTTATGGGGTGCTGTGATTCAACAGATGACAGCATAATGAACTACAGCTTGGAATTTTTTTGTTTTTGCGGCATAATGAACTGCACCATGGAATTTTCTTGTTTTTGCATTTTAAAGGTTCGTAATTTCATTAATATGTATTACGGCACTAAGTCTTACAGTACATGAAAGCACTGTAACTTTATATTGAATGGATGGATGGATGGATGGATGGATGGATGGATGGATGGATGGATGGACGGACATACTTGAGTCTGTTGACAGAGGGGGCGTTCTTCCAGGTGGGGTGGAGCTGGTCTGAGCTGAATACTTGACCTTTCTTCACAGCGAAGCCGAGGCGGCAGTACATGGACACTGCATTCTGAAAAATCACAACAGAAACAGTCAAAAGGCTTCATCATCCCACACTAAACATCATTACTTGCACATTCAAATACTCAAAATATCATCAAACTGTGATGTCTCATGCATTCTAGGAGTTATTTATTGTTGTGATGTGCGGCTGTTTGATCTATTTGGCAATTTCTTGCATTTGCCAGGATTCCAAGCTTTACTATCTAGGCATCAATACTGAGAGGGAAGCAATGATGTTCAACATATGTCTTGTCTGCTGAGGCTACTGGTTGCAGAGAAATGATGGATATGATGGATTTCTCTCTGTTGATGGTAGCTGTCAGATGAGTCTCAAAGCACTGAATTAAACATCTTGCATTACATTCAACCATGTTTTACCAGAAAGCTGCAGGAATCTAAGGATGGATGGTGTTACAGTGTAGTCCAAAAACCTTTAGACATTTGGGTGATATCAAGCCAGAAATTTTCAATAACCTGGTCCACCACATCTTTACTAATTTCATTGTTGATTTATGAGGGTTAAAAGAAGACTAAAAACTACCTGGGGTGATGCTCATTTGATGCCTCAAAGCATCTTCAATATAAAGTAATTCTCTCTGCTCCACTCAATGCCAGCCATAAAAAAAGGAAAGCTATGTATTTTGTATTTAATCATCGTCTGTCTGGCTGCCTTTTTCATCTTTTCATTATAAAGTCATCAGCTTGCTATTCTGTTCAATTTTTATTCAGACATAGACCAGTAGAGTCAAGTATGGTGGGCTTGATTGCTTTCTACACCTCAATACCCTAGAAGTGCACACCGAGGTCAACTCTTAGACATCTTTGTATGAAAAGAAGCTCAGCAAGGAAATAATTTCAAGTGGCTGATGCTGTGGAACAGTCATTATGAGAAATAAAGTTACACATACTGTAAGTCAGGATGGAAAGAAGTTATACACAAAAACAACCTCTCAGACATTTCAATCATTTCTGAAGTTCCAGGCTTTTTCCTAGAGAACTATCTACTAAAAGCTTCCCTTAAGTGCTGCTTTTGACTGAGGTAGACAAGTTCACCTCTTCACTCTGGAGGTCATAACAGTGAAAAGGGGTTTGGCTCTGTGGCTGACAGGAAGTGAACAGGAGCTGAGGAGAACAAGGTCAGACTTGAGCTCCAGTTCAATTTGAAATGTCTTGAATGGTCTCAAGTGTGTTACAGCCTCTTAGATGCAGAGAAAATGTACAGACGTATTCACTTGCAAGGCAACATCACATGATCCTTTATGATCAGAAGCAAAAAGTTCCACAATGTTTCATTTGAATTGCTGTTGGCTAAAACATAAGTCCAACCAATGTACTACTGTAATAAAATAATATTACATCTTTATTTCACAAATTGCCAGAATCCTAATTTAATAACAGCATATCTTTGGAAAACAAATGCTAATGGAAAGGAACCAGAAAGAAAAACAAATGAAAAATGGGTTTAATTTCTAGATTTGATGGCAAAGATAAATCTGAATATTTGGAAAGCAAAAAACAAACATGCACACCATTAAACTTTCAGTCTACACACTACACTACAGACTGTGTCTTCAATTATTCAAAGAGCTGAAAAGTCTGTCTTGTTTTAAAAAAGCAGTAGAACTCGGGAATTGTTTTTTCCATTTTGTCAGGGTCGATTCTGAGAGACGGATCATATTCTCAGATCCTCTATTTTTTGTGCTTTGGTTTTATATAGTTTAAGCTCCACATTAAAAACACCATAAATGGATACCAACCTTCACTAAGCCCAAGTCGATCTCCAGCACATTCGCCAGCTAAGAGTTACAGGGGAAGAAAAAGATGAGAAGAAAGCAAAAGAAATATGGTGAAAACTGATCAATAATTGCAAATATTAGATTCACAGAAGACAGGAAGTAGGTGCAATTAAACAAACTTCTAAGGCCTACCTCCGATACGTTTGTCTGCTCATCGATGGACACAAAGATTTTGTAGAGAAGTGTTTCAAAGTAATCCCCCTGCACACGGTTCATGACAAATCCTTCCAATGGAGGAACTGTAGAACACAAAGAATCATGAATGAGCTATAACAATGCTGACAAGGCCGCTGAAGTTTGGTCTGCTGTGAGGCCGTTCGATCAATGTAAGTCCATTACCCATAATGCTCCTTTATGGTTCCACTGTTGTGACTGACACAAACTGTTAAGTGGATATTCAAAGTAATTGCTCAGGGTTAGATAAGGAGAGAACAAGATTGATGTGAATACATAAGCATCTCTGTGTGGTTGCCAGCACATACACTTAAGCAGACAGACGCACACACACACACACACAGGTCTACCTGAGATGCAGCTGTCATCAGATATGGGTACATCCAAGTAGATGAAGCCCCGGTTGTATAAACCTGGATTAAAAAAAGAAATGCAGAAATACAGATGCTGAGTCAAGTCCATTAACTGTTGCTGTGTTCTTCTGAAAAAACAAATTTCATTATCCAAAGTAACCAGTTAGTGAACAGAAAATTATGCTGCCACATTGTTGGAAAAATTTCAAGTTAATTACATTTCACTTAAACAGCTACTTGGATGGAAATTGCCTCCAGTCTCTTGTATTTAATTGTATTTGTTCCTCCAGTCGCCATCACTGCAGTGTCAGAGCTTTATCACTGTCAAACTCTACTAATTAACATTTAAACTGCGGATCTTCAGCCCCGATGCTCCTCCTTTCAGAAACCATGGTTTGCTTATTCAGATCCCCTTTACCTGTCACCCCTTTATTATATAAAATGTCACACATAAAAAATAGATATAAATGCCACAAGTTTTTAGATCCCATCTTCAATTAGCTTATTTTGTTTAAATGACAGTTAAAAAAAATATATATATTATTTTCTTAATAATATAAATCACAACAGCAACAAATCCTCCCATCTGAGAAGTTGTAAGCAACAAATATTTGGTATTTTTATTTGATAAATGACTAAAATGATTGATTAGTCATTAACATTTAGTTCCATCAATTTTCTGAACCTGACAGCATCTATAATTACTGCCCCACACTTAACTGCAACAAATGTAGTGGTGTTTTAATGTAAAAAATAAGAAATAAATTGTAATTTTTTAAGCACTTTTTTTTGGTGGGGATACTCACTTAAGACCACATTGAACTCCATCGATCCTGCCAGCTGAGGACCAGAATCAATCATCTTATCAATGGCCTTTTTCTCCGCTGGAGAGCAGATCTGTAATTACATACAGGTAAACACACATTTGTGAGTCACAAATCACATAAAAATTAATATGTTATAGATTAGAACTGTGTAGACTCCCTGTTTTGTTTTGTTTTTTTTAAGCCAGGTGAGCTCTCCCCACATAGCGCTGGGCTCATGGGTAAGGAACGCATAAATTCAAATGAAAGCTTAAGGTAGAAGTCATGCCATCAAGAACCCTTGTTACTCAATTTCTCAAATTATCACAACAAATAAACACACAAAGCTCCTGTCGTACCCTGATATCGTCCTCAGTGATGAATCCTGCCTGTGCCACCCACCATGGCTCCACAGAGATCTCTACTGGTTTGGCTGGCAGCAGGTCTCGTGCCGATTTCCTGCGGAAGAATTTCTGGACAAGGGTGCAGTGAAGTAATGATTCAGCTATGAAGATGATGGTGGTAAAAACAAAAAATATTCTGGAAGATATTTAAAAGATTGTTCACGGTGGAACATATATTATTATTTACAAAATCCTTCAGTTTATTTCAAGAAAAATGTCTCACTTTGGAGGATCTGCACTGGTTCATGAGGTCAATGTACTGGTTTCTCCCAATGCCCAGCAGCCTCAGACCTGTGGGGTAATGGGGAAGTGAGTTAATAAAACAAAATGTTATCAAGTCTCAGAAACTGGCTATGAAGCACATTAATACTACAGCAAATTTGGCTCTGGCATGTTTCAATTACAGCTTGTCTGGGTTAACAAATTTTACAAAAAAGTTTTGTAAGAAGTCGAGTTTATACATTTGTTTGCACAATATTTCTAACCTCAGTTTTGAGAGTTATTTCGGTGGGGGAAAAAAAGAAGCTTCGAGAGCGGTAAGAGTGACTCATCCTGACTCTGTAGAGGGAGCACATCCACACACCTTCACTGAGACAATCCCCTGACACACGCAAGCATGCACGCACACACAAAAGCGCTACCGTTCCGTCTATTGATATCCACAGAGGAATCCGTAAATAACACACTTCGAGTGAGAATACCGGTGAATTTTTATCTGCATTGGAGTTAACATGCATATTCCATATCAATCTATTTTTATAGGAAATGTTTTGTGGTAACTAGAATGCAAGTATCCATATTTTGGATCCAAACCCCATCTTGTTAAAGGAGCCCCTCCTCCAGCCTGTGGTGCAGAGACTAGGAAGGGGCAGAGCAAAGTATGCTGGGAAATCTGCCAAGACAAGCAGGGATCAGTAAAAGATGTTCATCTCTCAGCCTCCCCAAACTGCAGAATACTACATATACCCTGCTGTTTCACAGAGACAACACACAAATATCTACCCATGAAAAAACTCCACACACACATTTGCTGCTTCTCTCCTCACACACTTCTGCATGACACACTTCCAAACCGCCTCCAGGGAGATTAGAGGAGAGCCTTCGACAGCCCGCTGGCAGCCTTCTGTCTCCACAGCGTGAAGGTCCTGTACTGCCAGGACTCAGTCTCTCACAGGCCAGAACCTGAGCCTGATTCACCTGACAGCACAAAGTCACAAAACCCTCCAAATGCCCCTAACTTGACTTTCAGCCTTGATGCAATGTTAGCAATGTTATCAGATTCTGCAGTACTTTCTGAGGAACACAGTTTCCTCATATATTTCTGTGATGTAACAGCACATCAGAAATGCATCTTAGAACAGCGGCTCTGTTTTCTAAGAAAGAAGTCTGATTCACCATGAAATAGGATTTGGCCAGTGCTTTGCTTATGGGCACAAAATGGGCTTAATGTTTATTACTAATGCTAGTGTAAGTCAGACGGGTTGAAAACCATTTTTGACAAACCAGGATAAGCAATGATGGAAAACATTTTTTTTTCAAATTTCCAAATAAAAATAAAGGAATATCTGTAAAATAACGATGTTCATACTAAACTAGAGCAATGTCCAACCTGTTTTAAACCTGTTAGAAGCAGAACTGGTTGGACTGGATGGATAACACATGCTAAGAGTATCTCTTCACAGTGACTGGTGCACTACTGACAACCAATTACAAAGACTGAGGAAGAGGGAGGAAGAACACATAGAGCACGTGTTCGAGGTACATATAACTGCAGGAAAGTGATTTCTAAAGTGTGGGAAGGAAGAGGAAACCACGAAAGAAACGCAGAGAAACAAAACAGGGAAAAAAGAAAAACTCACAGTCAGCAGCAGTGAAGTTGGGCAAGGAGTCGTAACTCTTCTCACTGTTCATAATATCCTGGAGGTGGAAAAAAAGAACAAAATAGAGAAACAGGGGAAGGAAGAATTAAACCAATTTTTCTTCACCCCCTCTCTGTCCTGTCCCTCTGATTAATAACAGGATTAGCAGATCTGGCACCCACGCTAATTTCTACTCCCCATTTTCATTAAATGCTTAAGACGGATTATCATAGTATGACATTGCCTGCAGCAATCTAGCGACCACAGTGAAAAAGCAGTCAAGTTTAGGAAAGTGGGTGAAGCATTTTAAATATCAGCTCCAATCTCAATTTTAAATGAAGTGGGTGGACAGAACTTTTTGTGTTTATTCATGTTCATAAGTAAAGTTAGAAGAATGAACAATGGGTATATGAGTCACATCTGTTCAGATGAAATGGAAAGTATAGTAAATGAGGAACAGTTAAATGAGGGTGTAACTGTCAGCACACATGTAGCTGTAACTGGTTACAATAACAAAGAAAACAAGGAAATGAAATTAAAGTGACATATTTATATTTAGAATAGATTCCTATAATTTAAATATAATAATCAGTATGGATTATTATTCAAAGGTAACAGTTCTAACTATGTGAACAGTCTTTCATATCTAATTGAGAATGTCAGGGGTAAAGGAGAATTTGTCTGGTCAAAGTCTCATGGCGTGACGCTGTGTGAGCTTGGCTGTGTCAGACTCAAATATATATACTCAAATAATATACTTTATCAGTCAGAGCGGCACAAAGCAAACAGAAAAGACCTTCTCTGAATGTGTGTTTGTCCTGAGCCCAGTCCCACAAACTTAAACATGAAGCTTTACTAGACACTGACTGACATCTGGTGCCTGACTGAGGTCAAACCGTCACGTTACATTTCCCCCTAAAACACCAGAATGTTTAACTAATAACCTCAAGATTTCTTTCCTAACACTCAAACACTGACTTTATGGTAAACTAATAAATGCCATGCCGCATGTGACATTTCATGAAAAGCACATGACCCAGAGCTGGGACCTAGTCATGTGTATTGCAAGTCACAACTAAGTCACAACTAAGTCTTGGTTCTCAAGTTCCAAGTCAAGACAGGCAAGAGAATTCAGGAATGACAAGTCCAAGTCAAGTCCCAAGTTGTCAACTTTGAGTCTAAGTCAAAATGTGTTCTATACTAAATTTAATGGCAGGGTAATGATTTGTATAGTCAATTTATAAAAACTGAAGATTTTTTTAAAACTTATATTTATGACTTTCCAGATGATTTTTAATCTTTAGGTTTGAAGGTATCAAGTCTTTCAAAGTCAAATACTCTCATTGAGAGTCTTCTAACTTTTCATCTCCCAGCCTGGTACGGTCACTTAAGCTGTCAACTGAAAACTAAGCTCTCCAGAACTGTCCTATTAGCAGGCAAAATAGTTGGTAAACCAGCTATTTTGAAAATGTCCATGACTGACCTCTGTACCAACAGGATAAAGCAAGGAACATCCTGAAAGACAGCTCCCATCCTTTATTCAATCATTTTGAAGTCATGAAATCTGGGAAGTGCTATAGAGTGCCAAAAAGGTTTTTAAGAGATCTTTACTCTAACTGCCATAAATATTCTTAACTCTGCAAATGATGACCAAAATGACCATTTATACCTGCTCCATAGTTTGGTATTTTCTTTTTCCTTTGTCATATGGATTTTATGTATTTCTGAAGTGTGTTTGCTCTGTTTCTTAACGGTGTGCCGAAGACAAATTTCCACCTTAATATAGAATAAAAGAATATCAATTGAATATTATATTCGATTCAAAAGGCCTAAGCAAAGTCACAAGTCAATGATGTCAAAGTCGAGTTGCAAGTGTTTTTTTTTATTATGTCAAGTCTCACAACAGCAAATTTTTTTATTTGAGTCCAACCTGAAGCTAAGTCATGTGACTCGAGTCCACACCACTGCCATAACCTGCTGCTCCTAGTCGCTGACTATTCAAACTGGCCATACAACAATAATAGTGTCTGCTGTACAAAAGCTTCTTTATATCCCTTCTTGTTTTCCAAGAAACCACAGGGAAGTTTACTGTGAGACGCACAGCTAAGATCCTTCTCCTTATGATGGTTTTAGAAAACCTTTATTGAAATCCTTTTTTCAGTCTTACATTTCCATTCCTGGAGGGCTTTTGTTCATGACGCCAAAATTGAAGACATTGTTCAGTTTAAATTAACAGCTTGTTAATTTTTTGCCTGCTCAATTAAAGAGTCTTTGCTATGGCACAATAGGAATAGGAGTTTACGCAGCTCTCTCTTTTCTAAATCACTGATGAATTTGTTAAATCACCAATGTTACTGTCTTGCCCTTCAGAGAAAAGCAACACTCGACTCCTGGATTGTCCACAACTTTCACACAGTGCGTACGTGGAGCTGAAGGGGGAAAAGAAGTCCAGCCAGCTGTTTGAGAGGCTTCCCATGAGGATAATAATGGAAAAGTGGCTGGTACTTAAGTTTTCCACATCCAATGCTGATATTTCCTATTCTGTTCTGCAATGCAGTGTGTGTTCTTACCTCCATGATTCCTATGTAATATGAGAATGGAGTGACACGCAGCCCTTTGACCATGATGTCAGACAGATGGTAGGGGTAAAGCATGAGGTGATCCCGGCTGTACTTCAGGAGCTCTTCATAATACTTGCGCTCGTCCTTCCTCACATGGCGCACTGCACATTAAACACACAGCGGTTAGAACACAGCTGGAGCTGAATGTGCATACAGTATGGGCAGCTTCTCAGTCAATGTGCAAGATACATTCAGGTTAAAAAAGGAATATTGACCCTGGACTACATCCCGACCGCTCCATAACAGCAAAGGGGATTCAATACAGTCAATCCCATAAAGGTTATATTATTACATTACAGCCTGTTAATTATTTCCACCAATCTGTTCAGTGAAGCCAAGCATGCTTAAAGATAATGCTAATGTCACTCAATCTGCAGTTCATAATCATACAACTTAATGGCTGAAGTTATAATCACCTCTTAGCCATAAAATCTTGGAGATCTGTATGATCTGTGTTCACATCAGCCACTCTGATTTCCCCACACAGCAGAAGGGATACACTTGCTCACCTAGGTTATTGCGGAATCGCAGCTGGTTGCGGATGCTGTACAGCAGCACATGTTTCTCATACTCGCGCTGAGAGTTCCCCAAACTCTGCAGAAAACACAGCAAAAGTGAAACAGGACACAGCAGGGATTCTGGTAGCTCATCCAGCAACACGAAGCAATCAAGTGCTGCTGCAGCGTACTGTAGGTGCCAGCTCTGTGGTGCTCAGGAGCCTCAACACATGCCTCTTAATTGTAAAGCATAATAAAAAAAAAATACAAACTAGACCACCTGGTGTTGAATAGTTACATATCTGTCAGGAACTGTATGGGATCATTTGTCTTAGCATAAGTTACAATAAATTAGCAAAGCTGCTGGAGATGCAGCTGTGCCAAAGAGTTCACACCAGGTATCAAAACACACAAGTTATAATGAGGTAATATGTACAAAGGGAGGATGTGAGTGACTTGATCACAGTGACGCAAACTGTAATAGAATGTGATTAAGTGTGTGATCTGATCATGCAAGGACTAAAGAAAATGTGCCCACATTAATGATCTGATCACATTAATAGCATTTAAACTATCTGATTATATATATATATAAAACAGCCAAGCCCAAATATGGTATTGTCAGTTTAAACACTTTAAAGCTGACAGTGAGTTTCAGGATTGTGATATGAAAAAGATAAAGCCCTGATTCTCTGCAAAGGAAGCACTTTTATTGATGACACCACAGATCACAGGAAAGCATCTTTTCTATTCGTTCCTTGATTTTTACAATATTATAAATAGCAATAAAGAAACTGAAACGTCTCTTTGTTTATATGAATACTTAGTTTTTTGTTTGTTTGTTTTGCCAAAGACATGGCTTTATAGGTCTCCTGATCTCAATATATCCTATGTTTATGTATTTGGATGGAGCTTGCCCATAAATCGGCTCCTATGTGCCACATTAACATCATGTACCTCCAATTCAACACGACATCTTGGCATGCAGGAATTGATAAACATGCAGTGTGACGCTAATGTGGCGCCCCCTCTCAAACTAATCAGTCACGTGACGCCTCCTTCGCCTTAACGGCTATAATAATCTAATGATGGCAGTTATGGCTGAATGGTGAAACCTCTGCCTGCTGCAGAGGTCGCGTGACGCTGACAGCCACCCGTGTGACGGTTTCACGGTGACACTGACAGAGTGAGCCCCGGTGTTACCTCGGTGGAAACGTACCGTACCTGTTTGACATTAGCTGGTAGCTTGTTCCACGGATAATTCTGCCTGATGTGGAATTCTACGTCCGTGTTCATCGCTAAGCTAGTAGGCTAAGAGCGGAATCCCTCAAGACGATCACACACGCGCTCCCGGGGCAAGTCCACGGTGACTAAACCCCCCCGACACCCAACGACCGAGTACAGGGACTCTTGATACGAGAGATTTTTATCTGCAGTTTATTTTTCCTTTACAATAAACCTTCACTTCCTTGTTGTATTTTCGAGCAACCCGTTCGTCACGGTTGTGGCGAAATACGTCACTACCGGTGGAGGCGTGACCGCGCGTGGCTGTGAATTGAACAAATAAATAAATAAACAAANATATATATATATATAAAATAATTTTTTTCCAAAAAAAAGTGTTGATCTGAATGGAGCAGGGGAGGCAGTTTTTTATGTAGTTTCATTTTTAAAAAAGTATGAAGAGTACATTTGCAAAAATAGATAACTTGTTTTTGTTAATTTAGAAAAAAAATAAGCTTAGATCATAATTAAAAAATATTTGTCTAAAGAAAACTACGGATTTGTGAAAAATATTTTACTTTTCAAAACTTTAACATAAAGGAAAAACAAACAAACATGGTTTAAGAAATATTTACAACTTAATGTTTCATTAAATTGTAAATCATTGAAATATGATGGGAGAAAAGAGCAGAAATTTAGTGTAGAGATTACTTGGAGGTTGTGTGTTTGTGTGTGTAAGAGAGAGAGAGAGAGAGAGAGAGAGAGAGAGAGCAGAACTTGATTTGTTCCTTTCTGATCCACAGATACAGAACATCACTAATAACAAGGAAGGACCAGTGAATGCAAAGACACTTGCAAAAGTACTGATGTACAAACATCAGTAGCCTACTTTTGTACTTTGGTTTCAAGGTACAAAAGTGATTCCCAAGAACACAAGCAAAATAGATTGGGCTTACAGTCAGAAATATAGAAGAAAAATCCTATAAGAGAAGATGAGGGCTTTGTAGTAATGATAGAGATAGGGTAAAGGATACCGACTGTTCCAAAGAAAACTGAAATAATCTGTGTGACAAACTCTGAAGATGAAACACAAGAGTAGAGAGAGGAGAGTGGATTTTCTTCTTGATTTATTACTATTATACAAAAGTACTATGTTCACTACAGCCTCATGCTTTTCTATAAAGCTGCATAGTCAAATAATGTGCTTAAGTGTTTCAAGCTTGAAAAAAGAAAAATGATTTCAATCATTTCCTAATAAATGAAATCTGATTTTAATTATTTCGGAAATTGCCCTCTGTCAGATTTGGACCTGAGGCCCCTGAAGGTGTCTGTAGTACACACACTGTGACCTGTCATCATTAAGCTGTCACTTGGTAACTGGTAACACGGTGTAGGATTTCTGTGTGTAACAAAGTCCACCAAAGCTGTGTGTGCTCATGTCACAATGTCTCACATACTAGCAGCTCATTTTCCTGCAGCTATGTCACTCAATCTGCCCACATGAATCTCCAGTTCCATGGCATATGCAACTAAACAAACATGACAATACTTCATCTCACTGCCTCAGGAACTGCAAGAACTACCAATGACGCTTTGCATTACAGAGATAAAGAAGTGAGAACCCAGAGATATTAAGTATTAGGAAAAGGAGGCTTAAATGCTAGAACCATGTCTCTACATGGAAAATCTGAGAAAAAAGGAGAGCCACAATAAATCAATAAAATATTTCAGGATTTTTCAAACTATGCCCATCACTGACTTTGAAAAGATCATCTCATAAACTTTTAATTATGCTCTTATTTTGGCTCTACAAAATTATTAGTATTTTTCTTAATCCTTTTGCCAGATAATAATGGGATCATAGTTTGACTTTTTTTTTTTTTTTNTTTTTTTTTTTTTTTTGCTCTAAATCAGCCAAAACTTTAAAAAAAAATAAAATAAAATAAACAAAAATTGTACTTCTGGATTGTGATAACCCTAATTTTCATCCCAATCCAGTGAAATCTTTGGATTATCACAAGACAACTAGACTTCTTGAAAACACTATTCAGCTTTGATGCTATTAGGTAATTTAACATTTAAACTGACACCTCCAACAGGTGAGCAGCAATAATAGTAGCAGTAGTCATCTCTGCTTACACACATGCATGAAAGAATGCATCGAAACACCACACCTTGAGGCAAACCCAGCCTCAGTCTTACAGCTGTTTCTCCTCTTTTTTTTTTCTTTTTCTTTTTTTTTTTTTTNTTTTTTTTTTTTTTTACAGCTGTTTCTCCTGATCAAGCTGGCCCATCAGTGCTCCTCTATATTTGCCTACTTCCTGTATTACAGTAATCATGAGATTGGAGGAGGAGGAGCGAGGCTTTAAATAGCTAACACAATTATCAGTCTGGCACTTTCTTTAAACAACACTCTAGGTGGGCATCAGTACTTAGTCGGGACCCCGTGCTGATTGTCCCTCCCCAGGCTATTGTAAACACCTTCTCCACCGGACCCTGGCAGAGGCAACTGGGTACCAAACAGCCCTGTGTCACATGAGACGTCTGGCTGGAGTCGCAGTGGTCCAGAATACTATTCTTAGCAGCAGGAATGTACACAGTGGCCTCATGGCAAGCTCCACAGCTCCTAACTGGAAAGCCTTGTTGTATCTCTGTGTCATGCCATTCAGCTCTGGCTGAATATGCTTCTTTCTTGACTCTCTCTGTCTTGTTTGGATAATGTTTTGGATTTCTTTTGATTGTAGATAATATTTTTTCTTCCCAGACTAGAGGTCATTTTGGATAATATTCATTTACATAGGACAGGAGGTAAGGATTCACTGAGTCGCAGATGTTGCTAATGCACTAACACTAATCTGTTTGACACAAGTATTATTTATTGCTTCCGTGTGAAGATGTAATTGTCTAACAGCCTAATTCTTTAATTTCTTCAGTGCTAATATCTGCCTAAACTATATCTTCTGCTAGACATGCAGATAATGCTTTTAAAATTTAAGAGCATAGGGAATCAGACAGAAAATGTAGGCCAGCTAAAGTGGGTTTGTGCCACACGTGGGCATGTCTTTATTTTTTTTAATGATTTGATTAATTGATGATCCAAAAACTGAAATCAACTATATTCAACAGTCATTGATGATTAACTACAAACTATCCAAAGGATGTGAAAACAACTCATATATTTCATTTGACAGAATTTTAATTTTGCATTTAAATTTTGCATTTTATTAGAGTTTTCTTTAGGCATTGGTTGATCAGGACCTGAGGGAATACCGCCATTTGTGAAGTGTCACTCATAACATTGATATTTCATAATGTACAATAATGATTAGAGGTTTAAATATATCACACAGGGTGGGCCCTCTGACTGCAAGTAAATCAGGAGCTGTCACAGGGCTGATTAAAAGGCTTAGCGTTGATAATAGCCAATGAAATTCCTGACAGGATGATGACAAACCCTCCAACTGGGGAGGGAAAGGAGAAAAAACATTAATGTATCGACAACAAAGAAAACTTAGCAACAGGGACAAAGAGGGGGAACATGCAGAGGGATGGAGAGACCAAAACATACAACAGATGACCTGCTGACACAATTCTGATGAAGTTAGAGGGAATTAGGACCTCAATGAGGGAGGTGTGGCCAAATGCTGCATGGATGCATCAAGATAATTTAGGAGAAGGGCTCAGAAATAGAAATCTGAGTCACTAATTGTCATATTGAGGACAGCTGCTATACATGAGGGTGGGCTATTAATGAAAAGATTTTCTGTCAGGCCTGTGCTGAAACCAGAGGGATACACATGCTCATTCTGAGGGCAAAGGTCAAAGAAGATCAGATGTCAAATCAGAGAAAGACAGGATGAAATTGTTCCAATAGCATGAATGATCAGGTGACGTTTTGCTGGCTAAACATTCATTTAAAAGCATTAATGCAGCCAGCCTCATCTGTATAAAAGTACAAGCATTTGCAAATTCAAAATTTGTGATGGACCAAAAACAAAAAAAAAAAAAAAAAAAAAAAAACTGGACAAGATGAAGGATTCAGTACCAAACCTGAGCTAAGTATGTGATGATCATCCTGATTTGTGGAGTAAAACATGTTTAGCTTAAGGCCAGAAGTCTCATTAAAAAAAAAAAAAAAAAAAAAAAAAAAAAACCCTTTCACTGAGGATAAAAGCTTGGTAACACTACTGTTACATCACAACATCCAAGTCAAGATTTGCACAGGCCATCACTATTTTAATAGTACAGAGGATAATATCATCGGACTCTGTGTTCCTGTCCTGTCCATATCCTGTCAACCAATGGAGATAAAATCTATGATCATGAAGTGATTCCTCTTTCTTTTTTGCCTTTCTATCTTTCCCTCCTTCCACAGAATGGCCTGTAGCTCACAAGAAGCTTTCTCTTTTAAAGACTCTGAACTTCCATCCCACCTACTTGTTCAGCTTAACATCCTCCGGCAGGAGCGTATCCTGACAGATGTCCTGCTCTGCACTGAGCAGCAGGAGATCCCCTGCCACAAGAATGTCCTGGTGTCCAGCAGCCCATACTTTCGTGCCATGTTCTGCAGCAACTTTCTGGAAAGCAACCAGGCCTATGTGAACCTGAAGGAAATCTCATCAAACGTCCTCTGTGGCATTGTAGACTATGTCTACACGGGCTGCATCACGATCACCATGGACATTGTGCTTCCACTCATGCAGGCAGCATCAATGCTGCATTATGGACGTCTCTTTGAGGCCTGCTCTGTGTTTCTCCAAGAGCAGCTGAGTCCAGAAAACTGTCTGAGTATGATACGACTTTCTGAGATTCTTCATTGTGACAGTTTGAAGGAGAGAGCACAAGAGATGGCCGTGAGGTGTTTCTCTGATGTGGCTGCTACCGAGGACTTCTGTGAGTTATCTCTTCCTGAACTCATGTGTTACTTAGAAGATGACCGACTTTGTGCTGAGGAAGAGCAAGTGTTTGAGACCCTCCTGGCATGGATCCACCATGACCCATTTTCACGGTGTGGCGCAATTCACGATCTCTTCAAGAAAGTTCGTCTTCGCTACATCCATCCTACTTACCTCTTCCAGTTCATCGCTAATGACCCCCTGGTGCAATCCTCCACCCTTTGCACTGAGATAATCGAGTCGGTGCGCCGTCTCATGCTCTCTGTCAGTACCAAGTGTAGCCGTGAGCTCAAGCCACTTTGGACCACACCACGGCGTTATACCTGCAGAGAAACGCTTGTGGTGGTTGGAGGACGTAAAAACAATGAGCAGACTTCACGAGAGGCCTTGCTGTATGATGAAAGGACTTGTCGTTGGCAATGGTTGGCAAAGCTCCCTCTACGCCTCTACAAAGCTGCATATGTGTGTATTCATAGCATCCTCTACGTGGTTGGTGGACTCAGCCTCTGCATGACATCAGGTGACAGCTCAGTCAGTGCCACAGTTTATACTCTCTCCCTAAAGACCAACCAGTGGCGGACTGCTGAGCCTATGCTGGAGCCACGGTACGCACACCAAAGTGTGTCCTATCTGCACTTTATCTTTGTGTTAGGAGGCATTGGGGTTGACAAACAAATCTCTCAGTCAGTAGAGAGATATAACAGTATGTTTAATCAATGGGAGGCCATGGCACCAATGCCCACACCAGTGCTGCATCCAGCAGTTGCAGCCAGCGATCAGAGGATCTACGTTTTTGGAGGAGAGGATGCCATGCAGAACCCGGTCAGGCTGATCCAGGTAGAAATGAGATTTCAGCATTACTGCCATTAGATGTTGACAATGGTCTTAAACAGAATGCATTGATAATATGTGCAGACAGAAATGTGACAACTACAGAAAGTATATGTCATGCAAGGAGATCATCAACTACAATCTTCCACTATTGAACAGGATGACTGATTGTTGGTATTTGTGGTGTGTCATAGGTGTATCACATCTCTCGCAACTTGTGGTCAAGACTAGAGACGAGGACAGTGAAAAATGTATGTGCTCCTGCTGCTGTCATCGAGGATAGGATCTACATCATTGGAGGTGGGCTCTGTGAAAATTTCGACTCTGATCTTTAATTAGTTGTACACGTTTCCAAATTAAAACACAGTTATTAACATTTGTGCGGAATTTATTTAATTTTCAGGCTACACGAGACGAGTGATTGCGTATGACACCAAAGCCAACAAATTTGTCAAGTGTGAGAATCTAAAAGAACGAAGGATGCACCATAGTGCGACAGTGATCAACAGCAAGCTCTATGTCACCGGCGGACGCATCCTCAATAACCAAGATGTCATCGAAGATTCAGATTGCTTTGAGTGTTACGACCCAAAGACAGACGTGTGGACCTCAAAGGGTTCTCTGCCATACAAGTTATTTGACCATGGATCCCTGCCACTCGTCTGTGTGTCCAACAGACCTAACCCGCCATGACCCATCACCCAACCACCCAATTTGGGCCAGCGCTTTGCTGCACGGTCCTTTGCCATTGGATTTATCGACTCACCTCTAACTCCACTAATGAAAAGCCATTTCAAACTGACTGCATTCCTTCACGCAGCTCATCCTCTGCCACAACTTAGTGGCATGTTAGGCTAAGTTGACTATTAACTACCGTGGTCGAAATCAGAGGAGACTCAGCTGACGAGAAATGTTATTGCTAAGGAAGCTGGGGTGGAATTAGAAACCCAGAAATAACAGGAGGCAGACAAACGTGCACAACAAACAGCTGTTCAGACATGCATAATCCAAAAAGCTCCTTCCGCAAATGGTTGCACTCGTTTGATGTGAACTTAAAATGTTAATGGTTCGATTCCTCAGACATTCGTACACAGCATGTCTGCCTGCCTGGCTGTTGCAGCTGTGTGTGTGTGTGTGTATGTGTGTGTGTATGTGTGTGTGTGAGCTCTGCCTGTCTTGTGATGCTGCAACAGACAGATTAGACAACAACATTATATGCACTTTGAAGAGAATACATTCCTCCTTAACCTCCATGTTTTTTGTTTTTTGTTTTTTTTTGTTTGTTTTTTTAAATTTGAGTTCACTGGCTGCTTAGAATAGTCAAGACAGAACATGAATCAGCCCCTCATGCTTACCAGCTGAATTAGCTGTGGGCTCTGCAATATTTTCTGAAAGTTGCTGGGAAGAAAAGTTTTACTTAAATGAAATAATCTGGGCCAAAACAAATCCAGTTTAGCTAGTTGATTTATCACATTAGGCATTATTTCTCCAACCCCCAGCAAAGCATATGCTGCTGCATAGCTGTTACCTAGCAAGGCTTCACTTGCAATATTGCAAAAAGTAGAATAAAAAGACTTAATATGTTTTAAATTAGTCTAAACACTGTGAATGCAAATGATTTTCACTGTTTCCTTCAATGATAGTTTACCTTTAACCTTACTTTGCCATTGTTGCCAGATGAAAGGATTAGCCAATGGCGCTCCAGGCAGCTACTGTATGTTGATGTGTGGACACGTGACGCTGCTGCTTTTGAAGGAAAGTGCCTGATGGGGATGCAGTGACCTTCTGTAGGGCAACCATGAGATGAAAAAATGTTGGAGATTGTTTACAGGTTTTATAGCTAGTGCAATGGATTCACTTGCACATGTACTTGCAGTTGGTTTTTCAGACCATTAAAACAAATCTTCCATTCATCTGAGGAAATATTGTAAGAGGATAAAGAAAGGCAAATGTGGCTTTTAGACATTCAAGAAGGAACAGCTGCTCCTGCCTGTATAAATGGCACCCAGGGGCATGTGTTGGTACCCAAACTGTAAGACGAGGCTAATGAGACTGTGGAGACTTGTCTTACATGATAACTACTGTAATTTGCTTCTTTGCCCTGTAACCTTCATGACTCTTGTGGAGCTTCCATTCACTGTGGTGTTTGACCAGTCCCTGCCTATGGTAACAATCACCATGGCAACCCTAATATCACACCATTGGATCATCCTGCAGCATGCATCACTGTAGTGAGTCTATCTATTTAAAATCGCATCACTGCTCAACTGCATGCTGGATAATGTTTTGCTGTTATTTGCACAACTGAGAAACTTGCTGTTTAAAATGTCTCTTTAAAAGGTATAATTTTCTCATGTATAAGGTATTTGCTTGTATTTTGGGTATTGATTTCCCTGTATGTGTCTTGGTTTTTTTAAAAATTATCATATGTTATTTATGTATGAATGTTGTGCTATTACAAAAAAAAAAAAAAAAAAAAAAATCCAGTGTCTAACTTATTCCTTTTAATCTCTCCACACTCAAGAACAACTGGTAGCCTGTCAGTAGTTGAATTTAGATCATATCTAAAAGTGTGACTGGTTGAGTCATGTTCCCTTCATGCTCAAGGGAAGATTGTTGACAGCACATAGAAACATGTTCCCTGGCTATCGAGGGGCACATTTGCTGTTCATACCTCAACAGACAAGTACCAGTGCAACATCTATTATAACACTGCATTATATTTGTCTTTTGTTATGCAAAGTTTGCAATAAAGCCAAAACCTGTTTACACTTCATCTGGTGTAAAGCTCATACAACACTCTATGTTAGTGTGACTGTCCTGTGCTGAACTTCTTGGCTCTTTAGGTCATGCTCTATCCATAAAGTGTATTTGGCATGTGGAGCTCCACATGTAGCCTTACATCTCCAGTTACCCAGTTTCCCCATTGAGAAGCTCACTGTGTGCTGGGTGTGTCCTATTTGTATGCAGGCCTCAGGGTAAAGTTTACCTTAGGGGAAGAGATCTGACATCAAATTCCACTTTTACATTTTAATCCCTGTCCATTAGTAGGGAAACATTGAAACTTGCCCAAGAGCAGTGACCATAAAAGAATTTCATCTTGGCTGCCATTGAGTTAAATGGATCCTCATTAGCCCAGTCACTCTGAATGCCTCTCAGTATCCCTCTGTATGTATGTATACACCTAACCAAATCATTAACAAGACACATTTCACCCAGAGGAATATCTGGATTTAAAGGACCATGCCAGTGATTTTGCATGGTTGAGCCCAATACTTACTACCAACGTACATGTTACATTGCTGCCATCCATTTTCCAAAAAAATCAAACCATATTTTAATTTTAATGTTATTTTGCCAAATCCCCTATTTTTTCTAAATCAAATGTTAAGATGATACATCCACCTTAAAATTCAATGTTTTTGCCTGCTAACTATGCATGATTGTAGAAGGCACGGTTGTTTCAATTTCCCTGTAAAAACAGTCTTCTCCTGGGACTGTATTCCCTGACAGAGACATACTGTATATTTGCTTGCATGCAGCTGTGTGTTTGATCAATTAAGTTAACTAATTTTGACAAAAATAATAATGACGTGGTTTGCTTAAGTCTCTGTTTAAAGTCTCTATAAGTTGATTTTTATAGTGTACTGGGATTAATTGAAACCAATGGCAGTCTCAAAGGTAGGAAAAACTATTCTAAAATTTACTGTTCCAGTAGTATATTTTGGAAAACAGTTGGTAGTAATGCAACATATATATGGATTGTATTTATATGGCTCAAACATGCAGAATCGCCTGTATGGCCCTGTAAACACCAAACCTAAATCCTTTAAATGGTAAACCTACCACAACAAAGCGTGACTCATCAGCTGAGTCAGATGTCATATGCTCCATTCAGTTAGCCAAGGCAGCATTTAACAACACCTTATGAAACTTTTTTATTTGCGCTGCTGCTAAATAAATAGCCTATTCAGAATGTGTACTGATGTGTATTTGCTTGCTGTCTTTCCATAGAAACCAGTGTGTGAGGGTCACCCTTTTGGGAGGCTGTGGCCAAGCAGGTTATTTTCAGTGACTGTTACTAACTATAAAGGGATAGCATTTCATTGCCGGTCCATGCTGTGTATGCTCACACCTCAGAGTATATGATACACACCACTCATTGTGATTCAAAGACCTACACGACATGTAGGAGCAGCATGCATGTGTCTGCACACATACACACACATATATAAACCTTACTTCATCAAAGCACAATATATTTAACCAGATTTCTGTCATTTTATGCAGTCCATTGCAGTATTGATACTGCCTTTTTGTGTTAAACAAGAGTAGAAAAAATATCATCTGAATTCAAACATCCAATTCTATACGTTTTAGATAACTTTAAAGTCCCCCAGTTCTGCATTTTCCAGCAAACAATAAAGATCACACCACCCAGAGGCACTTGTTTGTTTAGAGCTGTTGTGGCATACTAATTGGGAGGTTTCCCTGCTGTCATTTGAGAGAGCCCATTGCCTTAGCCAGACTGTAATTTTACCCCTGTGTTAATGTGATAGACAGTAGGATTAAGGTTTACACCTACACAGCCATGGGGTGATTAACAAACGCTAAGAGCTTCTTCCCAGTATGTGGCAATTTGATTCTGTTGCACCTGCATCAAATTAAGACTGGGTGCCTGAATTTCTTTTAAGTTACTGACACACAAGGTTTTGTCTGACGCATTCTGTAATAATGCTAAGATTAAAAACACTTCAAATCTCTTGTTCTTAAACCAAAAAAGGAAAGAAAAATGTACATATACTGATAAACAATATATTTTAAAGCTGTGAAATGTCTCTTTTTCTAATTACCGTGGTAAACTATTTAAACTTTAGAAAAATAGTACAACCTTTAGGTGTATGTACTTTAAGTGTACTGTATGTCCTCCATGTACTCTAGTACTACAAATGGATGCAATACTCATCCTCTGCCGCCAGATGTCCCCACAACTGCAAAGATGATGCAGCTGAAAGATTTCACTGTGCTCCTGTCGCCCTCTGCTGACTAAAATTCGACCTAAACATTCAACAAAACTAAGTATGCGTATTAACATATGAATCATGATGTTTATTATAATTTTTGTTGATAAAACAAACAAATCACAGTACAGCATGCACACATTCCTCACAGGGTTCTAAAATCAATCTGTTCAAATGAATAATCGGAGCATGGCATCAATATTTAACAGGCCGGTTTTGTTTTCATTTGGTGAGAACTGTCACACAACTGAATATCTGTGACATCGAAAAGATAGATGAGAGAGTTTTAAACGAAGGATGTAAATTTGTTCAATAAGCATTTTCATATGACAGAAATACACTTAAAAAGCCTACATTCAATCATTCAAGTCAACAACCTGAACCCATGCAAACTTGCAGCCGTTAACAAATCTTCATCCATGATAAACCCTGGAAACTGGCACTATTATGGACTTTCAAAACATGAAAAACAAATATTTTAATAATTATATAATTAAGACAAACAAAAATCAACATAATGCATTGGTATGGTAAAAGTGCTGTTTGAGATTTAGAGGGACATCTAAACACTGAGGAGTTTGCAAACTATACAACAGAAATAAAATCTTACCGTTAGACTGACATAAACCATAATAACAAAAATTTCAAAGAATTTCAAATGTGTGCATTTGGATTTGAAACTCCACAGGCACAAGGAAAAACTTAAAAACATGGTAAATTTATAATCTGCTTAATAAAGGTTTTTGAATATTTGCTTTAAATCTGCAACAATTTCGATATACAGCATGTTCACATTCATAACCCCACATTTCTGTGCTTCTATTGTCCAACTTAGAGCATGGATGGAAAAGAAACCAAACCTTGAATTGCTCCTGTAACATCCCCATTAAATTTTTATCATAAGTATGTACAATAAATTAATAATTACAAAGGCATTCAAAGAAAGAAATTACATTTTGGCACCAGGCACAGAATTTATACATTATAACCAAATGGCTAAAACCCACCCGGAAAAATACTCTACTATTCTCATCCCACAACTTGTATTAGAATCATCTGAGAGAAGTAAATATTTTTTTAATCAGATCTCTACATTTAATGAAAACGGTCTAAAAAATAAATGATGTAGCATTTGGCATAACCATTGCTGGAGGAATAAAGGGGGGGGGGGNGGGGGGGGGATGTGAGGGAGAAGGGAGATCTACTCCAACAGACCTGACGAGAGGATCTACAGTGCATTTCTGTCAAAGACAATCACTTTGTTCTTCCTGAGTGCTAAAAGTAAATGGGAACTGGATTTTTTTTCATAGCTGAGATTAGGGTTGGGCCTTCATATTTCATATCCTATTTACACTCAGTCATTACAACGTCTGCCTGGAGGAACTTCCTGTACCCTCTGACTTGTCCCGCTCTTACATCAAACATACATTCATATACTTGGTTCATAATCGCAACATCAGCAGCTTAATAAATCCATTTCGCCCACCAATATCATGCCCTGAATTATCACAGCCAAAATGGCTCCTCAGTGTTATCTGGCAGCCAAACGCAGATTCCTGACCAGTCATCTTCGTCATTACCGTCATAGCAAAAAACGTGACAACTTTTCCTGAGAGGGGGAAAGGTGCGAGAACCCTTAATAACTGTGTTTGCGATTGACAGGGTTCATGGTCACTTATGATTTTTACAAATATTGCAGTGAACACATGAAACTAGACCAAGTTAAGGTTTTAAGATGCTCTGGTAAAGGTGGTTAACAGAGGAGAGAAGTGTACAGGGTAGTCGTGCTTTTTAAACCTCATTGATGGTGCGCTCGGAGGGCCTGAAGTTGGTTGATTTAGATGATGACATGTAGAAGGACTGGGTTTTATGATTGAGACGGGCACGCTTTGTGGCCACACTCAGGCTGCGTTTGCTGGAAGAAATGATCTCTGTGATGAACTTTTTGCAGTCTACACAGACCTCCGTGGCGACCCAGTCTGCAGTCAGCTCAATGGGCAGCTCAGGCTCATCCTGTGACCTGCTCTCTTTGCTACCACTACTGCTATGCTTGGACAACCTGAGGACAAGAGCAGAGAAAAAACATGAGGCTGACAAACCTGACAGTGCACTATAAGTAAACATTTACTCTGCTCTTTGCTCTGTGTAATAAAGAAATGTGAATTCTGCTGTAGCATACCTGTAAACACTTCTACGCAGGCTCTGTCGGTTGCGTGCAGAATCAAATGGGAGTTTTTCTGGCTCAGCAGCAGCAACAGCAGCTGTGCTTGCACTGTCCTTAGTCAAAGCGATTGGGCCCAGGGAATAGATGGGTAAGGTGGAATAGGGCTTAGATGGCAGCTGCATCTGAGGTAAAAATACACAAAACGATATTGAAAAGAGCTTTATGCAGCTTATGTGTGCAGTTTAAGTACCATCTGTTGGTTTGCATGGAGCAGCTGACATCTGTCAAGAGTGTCAACAGATTTTAGAGAGTGTTCAGGAGTGTGTTCTACAGAAGTCAAGAGTCTCCTACCTTGTTACAGCACTGAGAACACACAGGCCTGGAGAAGATAAAAAACAATAATGCATTACATTAAACTTCACTTAACAGCTGCTTTTCAGTTGAGTAAAAGGATTAATTGCAGTAGTTCCTTTGATAGTGACTATTTACCTTTTGCAGAACTGGCATTGGTAGGACCAGGTAAAGAGAGAGAACCTCTTGGTCCGACATGAAAAGCAAAGCTGGAGAAGAAAGAATGGGTGAGGCAGGTACATGGAGTGTGATAGATCTGATTCGCTGAGAGACAAAACTGAAGACAAAACTCAGAAAAAAGCACACTGGGTTTCTACCTTTCCTTTCTTGAGGGCATTGTACACATCTTTGTACTGCTGAAACTTCTCCAGCTCGGCTTTGACCAGAACCTGTCTGATGTGCATCACCTCCTCCACCGTCAGAGCCAGGCACTCCACTGGGTAACAGAACTCCTCCTGGAGGGAAAGACACATCACATGAGCTAATCACCCACAAACTATAAAGAGTCAACCCCAGACAATGGAACACCAAGAGGAGATAGTGTCTGTTGCATACCACTTTACCCAAAGCCCGAGCATGCAATGAGATGGTAACATTGAAAGTACAATCTTCTACCCCCCAACTCTGAACTAAACACAATGCTTCAACCTAACACAAGAGTCCAATTGTGAACAGAAATATTTTCAGGTGGGAAAACATCAGCTATGTTGGAGGTCAACAGCTCATGGCTACAATAACAGTTGCCTATTTTCCTTTTTGCACCACTCATGTCGAGTTACAGCATTTCCCTAAGGATATCTAGTCGCTGGCAAGTGGACTTGGTGTTTAGTCTTGGAGACGTGTGTCACCACTCATCCAATTAGCAGCTTCAATTGTGAGTCAGTGGTGGGGAGTAACTCAACACTGATTGAGAGTTGTTCATGTCTTGGGCTAGATGACTGCTTGATTCACATGGGAGACATGTGAATTGAATAAGAAATGAGTGGTGAAATTTCTCCAAGACTGAGCAGCAAGTCCAGCTGTTACTGCTGCTAGTTATTTGCATATAAGCATTTCAAAAGTGGACCCTCGTCATGGACACAGGTGATTTGTGATGCATCCAGAGCTGTTGAAACTCCAGAGAAGTGAAAATTGCTCAGAGAGTTTATTTAGTGAAAACACTTAAATTACAAACATTAATGCTCAGTGTTGCTCAATTTGCTTGGATTAAAAAAAAAAAAAAAAAAAAAAAAAAAAAAAGATACTCCTCTAAGCTCAAAGAATTTTACGCAAATATCACCTATTTTCTATTTCACACTCGCTGAGCTATTCTCACCATGCTGTATGCAGTAGGATTCTCCCATTCAAACAAATAGTCATGACACAACATTGAGATAGTCGTGACGTTTATCTTAAAAAAATGGCACGCACTGAATTGTGCAGTACTATGGATGAATTCCCCACACATGCTAGTATAAGAGCTCAGACATGCTTTTGATGACACAAACTGATGATGTGTAGTAACAGTAACATACCGTGCCCTTAGCACTATCGGCTTCCACCTGATCAGCAAACACAAGGAACAGAACATTCAAACACTAAAAAAAATGTCACATTCAAACAAGCTAATCACATACAGTCTGCAAAATAAGATTTAATACAAGAACTCCATGAATTTGAGAGACTGTCAGATCATCAGATACTTTTAAAAGGGTGAGGCAACAAAGTAATGACAAGATCATAAGTGTTTTTAAGTGCACAAACCTTTCTGTACTCTAATTCATGCACAAGCTGAAAACTTTTTTAAAATTATTATTTCATGTCTCATTTGACATGAAATGTAATTAAGTAACATCTGAACTCCATACAAGCCGTCAGTCCCATGACAGGAAAATCATCTGACACAGCTGCAACCATGTCAGTATTGAACAGTTCAAAGATGGCAGCATTCATCCCATGTTTGGGCAAAATAAACTTACAGAAAGCATACTTTTTTAGTTTTGTTTTTTTTTTAAACTTCCATCATACATTCCAAAGATCACAGCTGGTGTGTGCTGATGATTCCATTCTCCATCTGCCACTCCCCTGCTGGACTTGCACCAAATTTTCATCTTCCCTAATCTGTCTCAATATTACAGTCCAAATAGGAATGGGAATACTGTCAATCATCTATCTATCTATGTCCTCTTCATTCAGATGTCTGTCTTGTGGTTTCAATTACATTCATCAGCTTTACAAATAATATATCACATGACCAGCATAGGGTCATTTAGAGAACCAGTGATCTCATGGCAAACAAATGACCAGTCACAGGACGTGGTTTAATTCAACAGTTATATTGTAGGTTTGGGCAGAATAACAGGCTGCATGTATTCAAATTCTGTGATGTTTATGGTTTTAGGAGTCTACTAAAAGAAATGATTTGCTTAGTATTAATACTATTTTCACACATTTGTATTATTACTCATGGAGTTTTATTGCATTTTGGTGCAGACTCATCCATATGCATTTAAGTTCTCATAATGTTAGAGATCCTAATAGCAGTGATATTTCAGAAAGCTGCAGGATAATCTATTTATGTGTTATGAGTGTGATAAACTCGTCTCTGCCAAGTCATCTAAGATGACTGTATCTGCAAATGAGATAGTAAAATCTGTTGTTTTTTTTTTTTATTAAAATCTGTTGTTATATTTTTGTAATGCAATGTGTTCAACCATCCTACCAAATTTTACAACATTTTCTTCTGTGTCCTAAAGCTTAGGAGCTTCATTCTTTTAGGCCCTGATGGATAAATTGAACAATAACATACCAAAGATTTGGAGCTCTGTTTGGATGGGGGTACAAAGGGACGTACACTGGTGGGGGTTTCCTTCTCGATGGAGTGTCGCCTCTGTGGAGACTGCCATTTGTCTGGCTGAGGGGTGGCAAAGACTGGCAGAAACTTTGGACGAGCTGGAGAGATGGGACAAAAAATAACAAAGACCGAAAGATTTGTGCAGACATCTTAGATCTGTTTGGAGTGGTCAGAAAATAGAATATAATATATTGCAAGTTGTTCTAGATGAGGCCTTACCCTTCTTCCCCATGACAGACTTGGGAAACATGTCCTCCATCACAGATGTGGACATACTGGAGCTGCTCTGTGTGGCATCCTCCTACCAAGCAGAAAGTTACACAGTAAATATTTATCCACAGGATACACTGAAACTTAAAAAAAAAAAAAAAAAAAAATACAGTCCAAGTTTCCAAAACATATAAAGTTGTTGATTTTCTTCAAGATCATTTCAGCAATAATTTCAACGTCAAATAAGCGAGCCATTCAGTTTTGGTATTTGTCCTCAACATAAAATCAGACATGCACAGGATTATAGCAACACTTTGTTCAACAACAACAATAATCCTAATATAACCTGAATATGACTTTACCACAGTAAACCCACATTACCCTAGCCACTGAGAAAACCATGTAGACTTTCTCAGTTTTCTTGGTGAAAAGTGTATACCATAAATGGGAATATCTACTGAGCACAGCCAACTAACTCAGGTCTTACATCAGAATCGGAGCTGTGCAGCTCGGCCAGTGTGGGCGCCCTGAGCAGCCTTTTCCTCTGGCTAAGTGGCTGGACTCTGCCCACCCCTTGAGCTGGTCCCATGGTGCCGCTGGCTAGAGACTGCATGCTGCCAGCCAACTTCTTGGGTGCATCAGGAGTGTCTGCAGGGGAAACAGAGCAGTCACATCAACATCAGTCACATCAGTCAACATCAGTCACAGGGAGAGGACAATAGCTTCTGACACGTTTGGACAGTATTCTGGCTTTGGACAATGTTGTTTAACAAGTTAGCGATAAATCTTCATGAGGTATCCCCTTATCTTTACAGCAAGCCCTCAGGCTTCCTACATAAACTAGATGTCTTTGCCCTCCTACCACATGGAACCAGAGAGTCAATATGTGCACAGCACATGTTGAGCATGTTAAGTCTTAACCATATGCAAATGCAACCATTTTTTCTGCTTCATGATTTTGTTTAATTCAAGCAAACGCTCACAGTCCTACAACGTATTATATTACGAAGTCCAACAATTTCATTTCAAAACAATAAATCACATGAGCAACACACTGTTGTTTTGGTCGGTCAAAAATCATCTGAGATCAGGTGTCGTCCATCCACAATTAAGAATGAAGAATGAATCTAATATGCAAATACTCAGCTTCTATGAGCTACAGAGGGCAAACAAGAAATTGCTCTTAAGTTCAAATTTCAATAATAAGTCCAGCATTTTATGCTCTCAAATAAATTCAAAGATTATGATAGATGACATGCTGGCTTTATTCCAGTGAGGCGACGCTTCATGAATACTTTACCTGAGCTGCGGAACAAGTCCTGAGGGGTGCTGAAGCTTTTTCCTGCGCCTGCAGAGAATTGAGGAAAATAAAGCCATGAGTAGGACCAAACACTCATTAACTTTCCTTCCCAGAACACTCGTATTGCAGAGGGAACATTACACCAACAAGGATCTGAATTCAGTCATTCCAAGTGTGAAGTGAGAGAATGCAGTGTGGGTACATTCACACACAAACACTGTGTACAGCTAGAAAACACACTAAGGGAAAGGTAAAGGAAAGAACATGTGTCCAGTCATAGTGCAGAAGGTTATTATCATGTGTTCATCTGGGTCTCCAGTAAACTATAACTCTATATTCAACCTGTCATCTGCTGTTATCTCTCATGTTATATAATTTCTCATATGCTATAGAGAGTGCATTAGGGTGTCAGCAGAGTGAGCAGACCTCAGAGGCAGAGTGACGATTTGTTATCTCACCCTACTGGCTCAGTGTCTTTCCCTCATCACCTGCTGTAGGATACCTGTATGTTATGAATGCAGTTCAACAGCATTCATAACATACAGGTTTACAGAATATCTGCTCTTCTGAAGCAGTTCGTATTCGTTCTGCCTCTGGACTTGCCCCGCACTTGCAATTTTGCACTATGCTGACCCGTCTTTCTGTGTCAAAACAGTGTGCGAGTGCTGCCGTGGCACGCACACGTTCTACAACACAAGCACGTACTGAACAAGAGGAGTGTGTTTAACTCAGGCAGAAACAGGAGCAAAACCTTAAATTAGCCTGGAGGGGAATACGGTTACAACAATAGCCACGCAACACAGTAGGTGATGTAAGAAAAACTCACTTTACCTGATGAGTCAAAACTGTAAGATGTGCTAAGTGATCGCATGACTGACAAATATGTTAGAAAAAAAAAGAAGATGGAAGCAAAAAAAGAAGAAAGTGAAAAAGATCCATGAGCGGTAAAATGGATGGTGAAGTCAATGAATTCATCTTTCATCCATAAATACATCATTTCTAAAAAGATATTGTATCTATAATAATACCAACATGTTCTTAATTAAAAACTTTTAGAAACCATGTTTTGCTGATAGTCTGTTGTATGCAACATTATGCAACAACATTTTAAGTTTCCCTCAAACAGAAAGAGTCCTGTGCATTTGGTATGAAAGAGCTGCATGGTATAGACTGACAGAATATTTATTGTTTTGATCAGATTAAATCCTTAAAAGCCTCTTGATTAGCAAAATTGGCCATTTATAACCTCCATATGCCAAAACGATTATTTAACTCATATGCAGCATTTTTTCGGTGAATACTCCAAAGACCGAATTATAGATTCAAATAAAAACAAGTGAATGCACGTCTCACCCAGGCGGCTCCTGCGGATCATGTCCGGTGAGACGGGCCTGAGCTTCCTTTCAGCCTTGATGTCCTCCAGAAGACGCTCATGGAGGCTCCGGGGTCGTGGGGGGTGTGGTTTCAGTTTACGAGCCAAAACCTGTTGTGACAACCACACAAGTTACCACTGTCGTCACCACGGAGACGGAGGAGATGTTTCCTTCAGACCTCACCACAAAGTGTGTCACTCTTCAAGCATCATCAATTATGACTAACATGCATTTGCCATTACGCATCTTTTTAACTGGCAGTCAGCGGTGTACTACTCACAGGGTTGAGGGGAGGTCGTGACCGGATGAAGTCGAGAATGATTTCATGAGCACTCTTCTTTAACCTAGGCGGTATGTCTCCATTCACCTGCAGTGAAATAAGCAAATGCAAAAGAATCTCCTCATTCAACATATCATGTCTTTGCTTCCGAACAGAAAGAGAAGAGTTTATGGAAATGTAGGATTTTTTTTTTTTTTTTTTTTTTAGGCATGTGAGTCAAATTCTCACCATGACTTTCCGCAGCTTGTAGCGTTTAGAACGGATGTCGTCCATCAGCATTTCATAGGGTGTGAGCTGGTATTCTGTCGGTAATGGGTTGTATTGGCGCTCCTGAACCTTCTTCAACTTTACGCCATCCCTTAGATCTCGCATCACCTGCACCCAGAAACGTGCCTGAGGAAAAATATGACATATGATAAACATGACATGGCTATATGCTCTGTGACTGGAATCTAAAGGTGTTTCATATATTTACCCAATCAGCATTTTGCAGCTCATCAAGATCTTTAACGGGTTCCCCCTGAGTTTCACCTTCCATTTTCCGAAGATTCTAGCCAAGGAAAGGATCAGGAAAAATGAACAAATAAAGGCAGGAAAAATTAAATATTGGAGGAAAAAATAATAAGTTGTGTAAGGGCATTTTGTAATAACACTGAATGTTTGCATTTAGAGCCACTGTTGCAGTCGCAGTGCTAGCAAAAACCAAAAAAGCTGACATCAACTTCAAAATGTTCAGAATATTACAGCAGGCTGGTTAATTAATCAGTGGATTTCATATGAGCATGCCCGAAGTGCCTCTCATCCGATACTGACAGCGTGCAAGGGAAAAACAGAAATCAAAAGCTAACTAATGGCTGCTATTAACAACCGTCTTTCTCCTAAATCTTTGCTGTGGAACTTGCACAAGATAGTTATTGTCGTGTCTTTTCTCTGCTGATATGACCTTTCTCTGCATTGTCACAAGGCACCACTGATGTCCATTTATCTCCATCTGACATTGCTACCTCACAATTCTTTCCTTTATTAACGGTGGGAACATTTCACTTGTCTCTCATCCAAATTTTCCACATCAAATGAGGGATTCAGTTTATTTCTACACTGGCAGAAAAACAGGGGAATCCTGGGAGAAAAGCACTGGCAAAACAAAGCGAGAAAAACAAAAGAGTAAGAGAAACTCAAAGAAAGACACTTGCGTTCTATTTCGTGTAATGTTTGTTACTGTGCACGGTTGCCTACTAGCAATTATCCTGTAACACACAGTGCCATGGTGAGTGCAAAGCAGCCCCTCTAGCCTCTCCGTTCCCATTTATAAGCTCCTTTAACTGTTGTAATAAGGTTATGCCTGATTCTATCAGCACATATTACATAAGGTGTTTTGCATGAAACGTCCCTAGCAGCAGTCCAGCATGCTGTCTGACAACCTCTCATGGTGGCTGTTATCGTCCCAAAATTTCAATCAGGGCAAAAAGAACTGCTAAGTAAGTATGACTGTCCTATTTTGAATTTACACTTGATAATAACTTTGCCAAGACATATTTTATGAAGTATACCCCATAAAATTGATATATTTTACCATTAATGTCTGGTACAAATTGAAAGGCTGACATGACCCCACAAGTCATTTATGCATTAATCCCATAGTATATTTGTTAGCATACACATTTGGGAAACTTTGGTAAATAAGTCATAAACCTCCTATTTTCATGCCTCCATTTAAACACTGTCAGAAAAGCAGGATTTAAAGTGTTTGTACTCATGTGGGTGTGCAGATGGCGCCGTACATTCTTTGTGTTGATTATAACTTATCCTCACCTGATACATCAACAACGATCACACCCAGATTCTTACCTCCTTGGCACTTTTGATCTTCTCCAGGAAGGTGCGTAGCTCCCTCGCCTCTGCATAGAGGGCGCGACACACAGCCTGGTAATGGTTGGGCGCATCTGATGGGCTGGGCAGGTGGNGCATAGAGGGCGCGACACACAGCCTGGTAATGGTTGGGCGCATCTGATGGGCTGGGCAGGTGGTGCGAGCAAAGCTGCAATGACAGAAAATGGAGGGGTGGGGTTACGTCCTGGTGATTATGGAATCACCATGAATTAAATATGGACAATATCTTGCGTAACTGGTGAAGCATGATGTCAAGTCAGCAAAAGCAACTCAGCCATTTTTACTCAGTTGGTTCAGTTTTACTTTTACTGTCACACTTTATTATTTAGTCTGCACACTGCTTAGTGACCATGCTGGAGGGAGCAGCAACTTTGTGTCAACAGAATTCAAGACTCAGTATGTTCACAAGCACACTATACTCATATGTGGCGTATATGATTATGATGATGTTGGTGTTAACAAGACGTTTGAAAGAATCCGTTTACTGCCTTAATCTCAGTACAATTGAAGGTTTAACATGCATGTAAATATACATAGAGTAAATATCTGAATTTCCACACAGCTTTTCTAGTGAGACTTGTACTATATCACCTTTTTGAAAACACTGAATCAGACTATTCACTTGTAATAAATTTTTAAAAGGTCCTGCATACACAAAGCATTTTTAGATATTTCTTTTCATTCTGTGGTTATTACAAGTTTAGCCATTATTAGCACAATAAATTGACCTCTGTGACGGCTCCAGTTGTGGTTGCCAATGTGTGACAACTGCAAAGCCATGATAGGATTCTTCGATGACTGTCACTGAAAGAAACTGTATTACTGTTTAGGTTGCTTTCAAGCTCTGACACATGGCACATGAACGCACCTATTTCAATAGTCTGAGTGTGATTTAGCCTCATCCGTGCACCATAAGCTCTGACACTTATGGTGTTTCCCTTTGATGGCAAAGACAATAAGGCTGTCTGTTTGACAAATGGCTCAGCTTTCATATTATCTCCAGCAACACAAAGGAAAGAACCAGACATATTCCATTTCTTGTCCTGTTTTGGTTGGCTCGCCACAGGAATGTCTGGCTCAGCACAATGTCTTGTGTCTCTTACATTGCTTGAGAAATTCACACGTAAAATGACACCTGAGCAGTGAGAGTATTTACTGACGTCTTTAAAATACTTATGCATAGGTGGCTTTCATAGTTCCTGCTGAATACAGAGATCTGTATCAGACAGGATGCCTTCCTGTGAAAGCCATTAAAAATCCACTTGGCACATTCATCACCTCCCTATGTTTGTCTTTGCGGGACGCTTTGCTAGCAAGTCCTGGTCAGCTTCATCGACCAAACCAAGCTCTGCCTGGCAGAATGGCAGAGTCGGAGGGAAGGGAAAAAGGTCAGTCAGGCGTGTGCAGTTATCTAATCTGGCCATGTCATACCAGCATATTGCAGTACATACTCAAGAGAATGATTGTTGGAGGAATTATCGGCCAAACAACCAGGCTAGACGCACACTGGCAGCAAACAGAGCTCATGTTTGTGCTATACAGCAGGTTCATTATATGGACGGGACAGGCTGGGAAAGTTTTTAAGCCTCTTCCCCAAATACCAGTGTGTACACAGCTATAATTACTTCTCCTGTTTCAAAAGCCACTTGGGAATTTAAGCCATGATCAGGGGAGTTTGCTTAGAGGTGTAATGATGACAAGCTAAAATCTCTGGTGTGCTCAGAGTTAAATCTACATGACTAAGAGTCGTGCCCGTGCGCCCATCAACTGACCGTGATGATGTCTCGATAACTGCGAATTCTGCTGACTGCGCCGGTTGCAGTAGAATCGGGCTCCTCTTCTTCCTCGCACTCATCCTCTTCCTCAGTGGCCTCGTAGCCCTCGTCAGGACAGGAGTCGCTCTCAGCCTCTTCAGTGTTTGTCATCATGTCAATCAGGTGCTCCAGCGGTGGGCTAAGCTCTCGCTCCTCGTTCTCTTTGAGGCCATAGTCCAGAGCTTTGTAGATCATGATGCCCAACGAGTCGATAACCTAAGGGAACAATGGAAAAAAAATGGGAGGTTTTAAAGTAATTTCATACTTTTTAAGCATAATAATGGTCTCAAAGAGCTCCAGCCATTTGCATTTGAACCAACAAATTAAAAATGACAGCCCCCAATTTTCCATATCAGACATTCAACAGATGTCGATTACAAGCAAACACAAAATAGCATTTATTAAAGTGTCGTGTGCGGTCGGTTGTTTTTTTGCTTGATTTTTCTTGCATTTTTTGGTATGTTTTAATGCAAACAAGATGAGAAGCAGAGATGGATTAGCCTTACACACAGCCACAACTGTTTGTTAGGTTAGCTGTTATGTAAATGTGTTTGTTCCAACTAAGAAAACTAGGGCAAGTCAAATATTTGTCGTTTCCACTGTCATTTGTTTTCTTAAGGGTTAAGTGTGCCAGCAATGTGTTATGCTAGATGACAGTCTACACTCCATGTTGAGTTTCCCCTGCTGCTATACAATGAACAGCAAACACACACATCCTAATGGAACAACCTCAATTACACAGTCTTTAGGTTAGATAAACATTCCATAGCAAACTCAACTCTGCTGAAAAGCAAGATGACGATTCATGACGATTCAACTAAGGCTTCAGTGTTCCTCCAAAAGCAGCATGATTCTTAACATAGTGTGAGGATGATTTGCTGTCTCAAGTCATAAAAAAGCATAGTATAACTGTGATATATGTTGCAGCGAGAGCCGACTAATGATGCCGCACCCAAAGTTAATGTCTGAAATTACGATCCGGCTAAGACAGGACAAGCTGCTCTTTCATTAAGTATTTTGAGTTTGTGCGACTTGGCAACACACTCTTCCTACAACTAAACCAGCGATCTCAGATCAGCAAATTTGAATTGGCAGGACATGACATCAGCGTTCAGGATGCACTAACAAAATCAACATAGGCAAACATACATTCAGGCACAGGAGAACTAAACGTAAGATTCTGGAGTTTAAAATATTTTCCAAAGTAGTGTTTACTAGGGTTTTCCCTCTTAGTCAATTTGTATGTTATTGAGCTCTGTGTTTAATGATTTTTAGGACTGAGCTGTTTGATGATACTCAGAGCAATCTGATGTTTCCATTTTCCTACATAACACAGCTGCACAGCACACACTTATCTTAATATAAGCCAACATTATAATTCATAAAGCTAAGACATTTTAATGTTATATTTGACAGGTGAATAACTTTTTCTCTGTGGTGTTTTATTGAAGTCCTATAGTGTTTTGTATCATGTCCACAAGAGTGTCAGACTGGATCCATTGTAGCAAGAAGATTTGGACAGCCTCTCTTCATCCCCAGCATGAGGAACAAACTCAAGTCTAAATAGTTTTCAACAGCAGCACGTTCGAGGTGTGGTTGACCTAAAAAAAAAAAAATGTAGTTGAAACAGACAAAAGAGCTTTTTTTTAAAAAAGAACCAAACTGGTGGTTTTGTATGTTTGAGTCCAATATATACAATCTATACCTTACTGACAATCATTTCTCAAAACATGCTACCGAAGCGGTAAATACTGCACTATAATTGT
The DNA here is from genome assembly GCA_014773175.1 of Lucifuga dentata. NCBI lineage: Eukaryota > Metazoa > Chordata > Actinopteri > Ophidiiformes > Bythitidae > Lucifuga > Lucifuga dentata. The sequence goes on along the minus strand of VXCM01000088.1, from coordinate 279,478 downwards.
TGTTCCTACCTTCCAGACTGCCATTGGTTTCAGTTCATTCCAGTGCGCTATTAAAATCATCTTGTAGAAACTTGAAACATGCTTGGGCGAACACAATGTCTATTAAATCTTTTTTGTCAAAGTAACTTCATTTAACAGTCTAACATGGAGTTGCACAGAAGAAAATGTACATCTCCGCCAGGGAATATAGTCCCAGGAGAAGACGGCTTTTACTGAGAAACTAAAAATGATTCTCCCTTCTACATTCATTCGTACGTATTAGCAGGTGAAACATTGAATTTTAAGGTGGTTGTATCACCTAAACATTTGATTTTGAAAGATTAGGGATTTTGCAGAATACCAAAACTAACTTATGGTTTTATTTTTTGGAATATGGTGGTCAGTAACGTAACATGCACACGGGTACTATTAATTGGGCTTAAACATGACATCACTGATACGGTCCTTTAACTCAAAGCGGTTCTACGTGTCATTCCTGACACTTCCTGTCAGTGTGGATTCCATCGATTAAAATAGCTGTCTGCTAGGTTTGTTTTTTCTGTGCAAAGCTGTCATAGGTTCCAGCATTTAACAGAGCAAAAATGGGCTTAACCAGAGTGCTGTGGGTTAGAGTAAACAAAGGTTTGTGCTTAATATGGCAGATAATGATCAATTAAAACATGAATCAGAAAATCCCAGAAATAACATTCACTTTGATAAGCACTAGATCTTCAGAAATCCTTTTGCATCACTGGTGAAACAATGTGTTTGCATAACATTCAGTTACACACCCTTAACTAATACCACACATACTGTTTTCAGGATTATCTTCATTTTAAACACGCAACGTCGCACATTTTCCACATGCTATACAACAAGCAACACCTCACAACCATTTTGAAATGTTGTTGGGAAAGTAATAAACCGCTCAGCTGAGTGCTCCTATAAGAGGTGTGCTGCACCTTCAGTCGTGAGTCATTATATTGTTACACAGAGGAATGAAGCCACATTGTTGAAAAAGGGAGGTGAGCAAACAGAGCAGAGAGGTGATGTGGGTGAAGCTGGTGGAGAAGGGTACAGCTGCTTATGCTCAGGTTCGATGCCAGGGAACAGAAAGTGGTGGTGTAGCCTGGGAGGGTGGTGCACAGGACAGGACGGGTGTTGACTGAGCAGGTTTTGGCTCATTTCCTTCAGCAAATAAAGTGAAAAATCATTATATAACTGACAAATACTAAAGAAGCTGAATTATAGCTTCAATTGTATTATCAGGTTTCCTATTGATTTTTTCTTAAATAGTGGGACGTGATATTGAACTATTCTCTTCAAATTTACACTTAAAATCTGAAGACCCCCTCTTTTTTTTCTAAGAAAGGAACAACAATGTTTTTTCATAACAACTACAATTGTCACCGAGTTACAGTGGTCCTTATGTGTCTCAACACTTTATCTTTAAAAAGTGATTATATGATCAAATGTCCCAGCCACGTCTGAACCAAGCAAACTTATCTGATCCATAGTGGTGAATTTTAGGTCGCAATGGTGTTGGATGTGGTATCCAATGAAACTTGATAATAACAATAATAAAAAAAAAAATGCAATCCATAATAACAACATAAATAATGTATATATTGCAATTATTACATTGAAAAAAATATTGACATCTATCATCTCCAAACAACAAATCCAAAAAATGCCTAGATTCATTTTGGTTCCCTAAAAATAAATACAACACAATTTACCAAATTACCAATAAAAATAAAAGACAAGGAGCATCTATTTATTTTAATTATAATATTATATTTTATTTATTTCGTTACTGGGTTTTCTGATGCTTTAAATACTGATCCCATTGTCTCTGTAGGAAGACAGCTGAAGAAATTATACTGCATCATTTATCAACCATCTGTGTGCACACCAATAATCCTGCACCAACGCTGAATAAATATCCTTTTCCTCAGCGTCTTATTACGTAACTTTATAATCCGGCTGTAGGACAATAAGCGCTCTACTGGGCGGGGCTTGGGGAGGGATGCTGGATTGATGGACATTACAGGTCACAATAAAGCGAAGGTTTGGATTGGACAATCATAAAATGTAAAGTCATGTCCTGTAGGAAATATCATGATTAAGAAAGAAATATGGAAAGTGCTTGTCACATTGGTATCTGTGTTCCAAACCTTAAATATTTACAGTTTGGATTCACTTTCCAAAACACAGTTCAATCCAGACATGCAGGATCTGAATAAAACCCAGAGGAGGCAGGATGACTCGACCCGGACATGAGACAAGAAAGACAAGAATGGGCTTCATCTTCCAACTTCCAGTAAGGTTAGTTCAGAAGGAATGGGGAAGAAATATCTCAGGTATCGGTGACAAGACTGACTGAACAGGAAAAGGGGGGGGAAAGAAAACAGGCTGACGTTCCAATTACATGTTCCAATTTCATTTGAAGACTTGTGACTCAGAGGAATGAGGCAGGGAGGTGAAGCTGAGGAGCAGGAGGAAGAAATAATGGAGGCAAGAATGTGGATAAACAGTTAGGAAAGAGACATATTCCCCGGCTGAGCTTCACATGGTTAAACGTTCAAAAGTTCAATAGAAAAATGATAATGAAAGCAACATGTGTAAACCTTAAAGGACCACACCGGCGATTTTGCACATTTAAGCCCAATATACAACCACATACATGTTACATTACTGACAACAATTTCCCAAAAAAATACTATTGCAGCAGTAAATTTTAGATTTGTTTTCCTACCTTCCAGACTGCCATTGGTTTCAGTTCATTCCAGTATGCTATCAAAATCTACTTGTAGAGATTCAGAACATGCTTGAGATAAGTAATCCATCACAGCCAACATGACATCTACTATTAATTTTTTTGTCAAAGTAACTTTATTTAAATGAGATGAATGGAAGACAATGTATGTCTCTGCCAGGAAATATAGTCTCAGGATAACACGACTCTTACCAAGAAATTAAAAACGACCATCCCTTCTACATTCGGACATACGTGTTAGTATGTGAAACATTGAATTTTGAGATGGATGTATCACCCGAACATTTTATTTTGAAAGATTAGGGGGATTTGGCAAAATAACAGGAAAATTCAAATTTGGTTTTACATTTTGGAAATCTGTTGTTAGTAATGTAACATGTATAACGGCTTAAACGTGCAAAATCACCGGTATGGTCCTTTAACTTTATTTTAGTACAGTAGAGCTGAGCCTCAGTAATCAGAAATGGTTCACACCTGTGAGTTCACAGCCTGTCAGCAAGTCTGGTGATAACAAGACTATACTGAGCCTTCAATGTGCAAGCAGCTGATGGAAGTGTTGGATTGGAACATATTTTTTCCCTTCATGTTGGTCGACTTCAGGTAAAACAAGAAATCACCCACATTTCCAAACGCTTCACTGACAATGCAGCAGGATGAGTCAAAAAAAAAAAAAAAAAAAAAAAAAAAAAGTTTGCACTAGGAACAAATTTGCGTTCCATTTGTCAGTAACATAACTTCTATGCAGGTTGTATATATTAGGCTCAAACATGCAAAACCACCAGTATGGTCCTTTAAGCCCATTCTAAAAATCTAGCCTCCCTCACAGCAAATGGTTTTTCTCACAACTCAGTGACGACACTAGAGAGTTGATGTGTGTAAATTACGATGCACATGACATCACTGATGGTATGAAGCACTACATGTTTTAATTTCCTGTTTTCCAAGTCCAACTTCCAAACAAGGTCCCACTGAGGGAAACAATGAGGAGCTCTGACATCACCAGAGGAGAATCTCCGCCGGAATAAATGACGAATACAAAGAAAATGTTTTACTTGAGAATAACTGTTCGCCTGATGACAAGGAGGTGGCATTTAGGTGACGCTCTAGCTCTCTAGTGTATCAAATAAAACCTTTAACATCGCAGCCAAATTCTAAATGACTAATGAATGATTAAGGGCAAGAAAAGATGAGAAACTGTCCATGGTGGATATTTCTGTGCTCTGGCTCAGAACCATGACTCACAAAACCTGGTTGTGCCTTCTAATCTAAAAGTGGACAAAAATGCTAATTTTCACCAATATAAAATGGGTCAAGCACAATGAGCACAAACTGGCCTTCTGACAACCGAACAAAATGAACAGACACATAATTAGCTTCATCGTTGCAGGTCACCTCTCAGGCCTAAAACAGGCCAGCAAGCAGGTTTGGTCATTCATGAGCATAAACATTGTCCCCACAGAGGCTAAAGCTTCTGCAGTCTCAGGTCCCAAGGGTGTATGCTGGTTTAGAGGTCTAAACCAGCGTATACAACCCATGTAAATGTAAGTCTCAGAAGTACATTTAGTGGAAGACTGGTGATGCCTCGATGTTCTACTGAACGATTAAGGAAGTCCTTTGTTCCAGTTGCTGTGAAATTTTTTTAATGATCACTTTTAGTTTTTTCCAGCCTCTTAGTCATGCTTTAATGACATTTTTATTTTATTGTTATGGTTATGATGTTTCTCGTTTTATTTTTGTCTGTTTTATGTGCTGATGTGTTGCCCTTGGTAGCAATGAATTTCCCCCTGTGGGATTAATAAAGTTAAATTGAACTGAATTGAATTAGAGAGTTTTAATGTGTGCTGCCAGCTTAGGCAGGATTTACTAAGAAAAGAGATTTATTTTCAGGGTGAACTGCAATCAATACCTGAAGCTACAACTTCTCCTAATTTTTGCATGTCCACATACAATATAAATTAGTTTTGAAGCTAAAGTCCATCTAGACTGATAACTGATATATGTACATTATCAGAGATGAGTAATGATTAAACATAAAGGAGGAGGGGGGTCCGGAGTGGGAATCTGTTCTTAACGTGTCATCACTATAGACACAAGCTTCATAAAACCTGAAAACACTTTATTAGCTTTGCCATTTAAATATTACACAGCATGACAGTATTAGCATTTGAGAGAAAAATCCTGTATTCATATAAACAGCGGCTGGCCTAAGATGATTTTTGGATCATGGTAGCAGATCACAACATTACTGTACACACAATCACACTCTGTCTTTGCAGTTGTGGCTGCCTGACAAGCAGCCTTCAGCATTTTCTGCAGTAGTGGAGCAAAGCCATCACAACACAGACGGTTACATAAGCAGAGCTAAATGCAGAGGCTCAACCTCCTCCTCCAGTCTGCAACATCACGGTCAGTCACCACTTCACCGTGGAACAGCACAGAATCCAGATCTCCTGCTCCAAAACTATCAAGTCTGCAGTCATTGACATACATTCATTCACAGAAATCCTTCAACTGAATCTGCTGCAAATTAGGACTGACACAAAAATGTCCATGTGGATTAAACAGCTACCACTGTCATTTTGTGCCACTATTTCCAGCTGGCAGTATGGCATAAAAAATATGGGATTAAAGCTGAACTGATGCAGGCAAGCCTGACAAATCTCTTTTCTCACATTTGTACAAAAGCTAATGTACAAATGTATTAAAAAAACTCTAAAATTCAGACAAAAAATAAGAAACAAAATACGTTGTCTCTTGACCGACTCACAGAGAAGTGACTGCATATTCCTAAAACATCCTCATTCATCAGTAGCCAAACAACTTTAGCTTGAAATGATAACTTTCTCATGCTGTGTATGAGCTGAAATTCTATCAAAATTCCCACAGTGGCGCTAAACTTCACAAAAATCTGACAGTAATCATGAGTGAAAAAGAAAAGGAAGCAGTCTTTTTTCACTCAAACCTGTCTCATTCCAAAGTAATACCCAAAGACCACTATTATGTCTGAACCTGTAAATCAGCTGGCGGCTGCTAGAAAAGGTTTGTGCCAAAACATATGCTAGCTTAATAAAGTTGATTTACTGAAACTCAATTCATGTCTTGGCCCGTCCTGAAAAAGAGATTTCTTAAGTAGTGGCATAAATAGAATGAACAGACTCAAATAGTTCAGGCTATTGGATAAAGCAGATTTCTGTGGCTTCCAGCTTCCTGTGAATATCAGCAGAACTTTAACCAATGGGATGGCAACATGAGCTGGATGGTTGCTTTAAAGTGAATTCATCCGTGACGCAAAATTATTTTATTAATTAGAATAAAGTCAGGATGCAGCATAACATGGTTTGTGTGAAAAATATGGCCGCACAATCAATCAGCAAATGATCTCTGAACTCAAAATCCACATTTATAAGCACACAAGCAGACTGCTGACCCAAAAACAATTCTAAGCATGTTAGCTAAGCGATGCACAACACCCACCATACAGACACACATCAAAAAAAAGCCAAAATCATTATTAAACTTTTGACAACCACAAAGAAAATCTATGTGAAAAATCTCTCCTTCTTATAAAGAAGTGTGATGTCAGAGAGAAGAGTGAAAACTCCTCTTTGTCAAGACAGAGCGCATAGCCTGCAGTGACTGGTGTAAAGGGGAGGGAGACACTAAGCACACACACTCACGAGACACATGCAGCCTCTGTTGAACCAGCTGCAGCTACTGTACACTGGTTACGTGCAAATGCACGCACGCACATGAGCACACACATACACGATCTGAGCCAAACATCTTATAGGGTTAGAAGAGTCATTTGGATAAAAGTAAATTAAACCTAGAGAATAGTAGCATGCTTTTAAGTCTCATCAATGCTTCTCTAATTAAAGGTGCAACAACCTATTAGGCTACATTTCAAAATCCAAGAGTTTACATACTGTGAGACACTTTCAAAGTAATGGTCTTGGCCCTAAAATTGAGCCACAGAGACCTGATAATCATAATACTGCGACTAATCTCACCTTAATCCTCAACTGTAGCTGAACTGGGTTAAGCCAGAATAGATATCATGTGTCTGACAAAAATTCAGCGGGTTGTTTTAAGGCACCACAATCATAAAACTGACTCCGGACCAATTTTTAAGTAAACAGAAGTTTGTTTTTTTCTGTTTTTCTTCCTATGGCTGGCCAACAAGCTGGGTCTGATCTGAAAAAGTGTGTGTATTAGCTCCAAAATACTTGAGTGTATAGAGCCAGAGGAGGGTATGAGCTAGTTGGCTGAGTCAGTCACACCAGGGAATGACACGCTGACACATGGCCAGAAATGAGGGATACAGGACTGTGGCCAAAGTGTGACTAAGTATGAGCTGGGTTGTTGTGCATAATTGAATTGAATTAAAATCATCTACTGATCTGGACGTACTTGGAAAGCCCCAAGTGAAATTTGAATCTGATGCTACTGCAACAGGCCTCTCCAGACATAAACTAACATCCAGCAGATTAAGATGATACAAGGTGACACCCAGGAGCTACTGTAACAAATCAGATGAGAGTTTTTAAATAACTGGAACAAATATGCGACTGGCAGCCAAGAAGATTAGATGATGAGAATAAAAACAAGAAAATGCATTATATACCAAGATGTGTGTGCTCAATGTTCAATTTTTTTTTTTTTTTTTTTTTTTTTTTTAAATCAGGCTTGTTTATCTCATGATAAATGAGCCGTAAGGACTAGAAACATACAACAGTAACCGAAATATATCTAGAAAATGGTTGTTTTTACTTTAGTTGTTTCCTCTCCTTTTTTAGGCCAGTATATGAGCAGAACAAAATTTTTTTTTTTCTGTTTGCTTGGCCTTGGTGGAGGTATGCACTGTAACCAGTGTCCTTCTGGTTTTGAAAGTTTCAGTTAAATATCAATTAGCAATAATAATTTGGTTTAAATAAAACCTAGAAGATCTGGGGAAAGGTTCAAGTTCGATTAAAGAAAAGACAGACAGTTTCACCTTGAATGACTCGCTGGTGAGCAAAGTACGCAGCCAGAGTTAGAAAACACTGGATTTCATCCATGTTCTGACGGTCAGCTGATGCAGGAATTCTTAATTCCAGCTCAGCCATGCAAAACACACACAGTACATGCCTGTGATCACATGAAGGAAAAGGCAAACAAGAGAGACGATCAGACAGCTCAAAGTTGACAGAGCATTCTCTGTGTAATTAAAAGCTATGTACACAGCGAAGGGGAGAGAGAGGGGGAGAGAGAGAGACTTGTCAGACCAAACAGACACTGGCCACATGTCTTCCTCACGTGGATTTGGTGCCAAAGCTTTTAACATTGTCAAGACCGTCAGTAAAACACAAAGATGTTTGAGTACAAATGAAAGAAAGTATAATGCTAGAAAGAGTAAGTGCTCTTCATCATGAGCTTGGATTTTCAAAATAATGATACAGAAAACAATAGAGAGCAGTCTATACTGAACACACGCCCACTCACTCAGGTACAGAATAGTACAAGTCGGGGCTTAAGCTCTAGAAAAAAAGAACACTTAACCAAACGTCATGGTTACATGTTGTTATGCTGAGTAGCAGGACATTAAACGCTTTGTATGTTGGAGATTCTTCTGTGAAGTGGCTGAATGCTGCAATTATTATTAACAGGTAAGCTTAGTCTCTGTGCATGTGCATGTGTGTCCGCATGATGAAACAACAATCAATGCAAGCACGTTGCCTGCTTCCATCTGTGCCTGCTGGGCAGCACCGTATTTACATGCAGATTTGGACTCTATTGATGTGATGCACTGAGACGGGCTGTATAAAGGAGAAATAACCTTCATTTTTTATCTGCTTTGATAATCAGACGATGCTACTGTTTAACCTCTGTATGCTGTAATCACTGCAACAGAATGCTTACACCATGATTCTGAAACAAGTTTGACTGTTAAATAGTACAGTTCTATCATTATAAGTTAAATAAAGAGGAAAAGCAGTTAAAAAAAAAAAAAAAAAAANAAAAAAAAAAAAAAAAAAAAGGTAACGTGATTATTGGATCTTTCCAGAGAGCCGATAATCAACAGCAAACCTGCTCTACCAGCACCTGTTAAGACAGAAAAACTGAAAACTGAACAGGAATGACTAAGAAGAGTGAAGTAAGACTCACCTCTAATGACGCGAGGGCAGATCTATATTTATCTGTAATGACAAAACACAGAAAAGAATTATTCATGCTCATAAATTCTTGAGTATGTAACACCTGTGGATGGTTATTCACCGCAAGCAGTTACTTACAAGGAATAATCAACAAGGAAAACACACCGTGTGAATAATTTATACACAGGCCAGCTTTAATACAACAGTGAAAGCTTTAGGGTGATAGCTCAGCGTGAAATATTAAGTCGGATGAAGCTGAATGGCTGAATCTTCTGGTGGAGGTTTGTTTTCATAAAGGCCAAATTCATTCAACCTTTGAGACACACACATCTGTACATAACCACTGGCCATTTCCATTGGAACCCCCTTAATAAAAGGTTGAAATAAAGATTCTGACACGTTTAAAAAAAAAAAAAAAAAAAAAAAAAAAAAAAAAAA